>JAPYZI010000382.1:0-55644 GCA_030523105.1 Ophioninae sp. A BG-2022a | reverse complement strand
TATATATATATAAACGAACAAAAGACAGTTCGTGTTTCTTTGTTTTGAAAATTCATATTTTCCAAAGCATTGTGAACGAAAATATTTCACGTGAAAATAATACTCTTGGTTTCGAAACGAGAGCATATTTCGATAAATGAAGAAAACCAAGAACAGCTACGCTCAACAATAGCGGCATCAATGCAGGTTAAGGGACATTGTTTTTCCACATGCATCAAACCAAACATTTCAATCCTATTAAAAAGAGAGAAATTTCCATTGGCTGTTTACCCTAACCATTTATTGTACTTTCAGGATTGGTTTTCATCCAATACAGAATTACTATATTTATTTAAGCAAAAAAACGATCAATTGAACTACAAAAAAAAAATGAAAAGACCGTATGTGAGATTCGTGACATTCAGAGAATGTCACAAATCCCTTTGAACCCAGTTATCTATACCGACAACTGGACCAAAAATCCCACGTTCAGTCATTGCTCTCCGAATAGTTAAATGGTTAATTGACGAAAAACGAAAGACAACGGGAGCAACACCAAATACGAAATTTCGTACCCAGGTTGAATACCGGGTGTTAATACGATAATTGGCTTCTTCCACTTCACGCCTCTACTCTCGTCAATCCAAAAAGCAAAGCAGCATGTGCATACCGACATGGACTTCCGTTTCCCTTCCGGGCTGTTATACCGTAACTAAAATAATGTGAATAGTTACACAGTGGCAAACTGGGATCACCACAGTGTCTCTGAGCGTGTTGATCGGTGTGTCGTTTTCGCTTCTGGATTAACGAGTGGACATACGTCTAGGCAATTGGTGGGAAAGAGAGACGGCAAGAGAGTAGAAACGTTCATGAAGACCGCACGCGCGCGAGCGCGGTATGAAGAACGATACGACTGTTTGGTCTGCACTATGCGAGTGAAATTTGAATAATTTTCCTTCGATCGTTTATTCGAAGCATGTGCGACCGAATAACACAGTTTCGCAGTGGAAATTAAATAAAAGGAGAGGGCCACTCCTCCGTCAGTCGCAGTTCGATCGCCGTTTCCGTGCCGATACTCCACAGTCACCGGAGCCCAATAAAAACCGAGCCCAAACATCGACATAATCGATTCGTAAACATAGCTCCACCAAACGAAAATTAATTTGAAAAAAAAACACACACACACACACAATTTCTACAAAACCGATTTGTTCACCGAGTTGTTTGAGGCCCAAAACGTAAAAGAGCCCAACAATGCGTCTAATCAACGCGATCGTTGTAACAGCCTTGATAGCCTGTGCAAAGGCATCCAACAAGGACTTCTTAACGAAAAGTTTGGACGAGTGTATAGCCGCGGATTCTTGGTCCTCATGTTTGAAGCAAGAAGTACTTGGATACTTGGACGAGAAATTGGGAACTAGTACAGAAGCGAGATCATTGGATACCGTTGACGAGGCACTCGTGGCCAGAACTGTCAAATATCTGAAAAACTTTGATTACCAAGTTGACCTTCCACTGATCGACGCTAACCTTAAATACAGACCGTCTCGTAGCCTCATTGACTTGGACATTGAGTTCAAGGACAACGCTGTAGCTACTAATCAGGCGCGTGGTATCCTGAAGAAAAAGTTGCTTCTGCCTTTCCTTCTTCTTCTTAAATTGAAGCTGAAAGCGCTGATGCCTATTTTCGTTGCCATCATCGGTGTGAAAGCACTCAAAGCTCTCGTTCTTTCGAAACTTGCTCTTCTTCTGGTAGTCGGTTTCATCGCTGTCCAATTCTTCAAAAAGGGTGGCATGGCTGCACCCATGGGTAAGATGCTCCTGTTCAGATTTTGATTTTTTTTTCGTTTTGCTGGATACCTCTGTATCAAATATTGATTGAATCCCAGGCATGGCAATGGAACCAGCCAGCCTGAACGCTTACGGAGCTCCGCCAGCTTCGACGACGCCCGGTTACGAAGCTGTCAACACTTGGGATGGAAACGGACCGTACTCTCGCGTGTGGACACCAACGAATGGTGCTGACTCCCAAAGTTTGGCTTACAACTATTATTCAGGCTCCAGCAACTCCGGAAACTCCTACAACCCATCCTCGTCATCATCGTCATCGTCGTCTTCATCAAGTTCCGGTAGCTCGACGAACTATTGAAATTCGCAGTTCCTGTCAGAGATTACCATAGATAAACAATTTGCGATTAATTGGACGAAAAATGTTGCGAGATTAAATCGCTTTGGCGATTCCCTGTTATCAGAAGTCCAATAGATATCGACTATCGGCCTAAAGTATGGGAATACATAATCGGCATCAACGTCCAAAGATAACCACGCCAAATACGTTATTCCAAATATTGTTTTACAAGTTCATTGACATTTACGGATGAGACTAACGTTATCAATGGACTATAGGACTGCTCCGAAGATCGTATGGTATCGGTATCAGCAACGTAACACGTTTTTTGTTGTTCGTGATAATTGGCAATCATTTGGATGCACATAAAGCGAGATACTGCTAAGAATCATCGATCGATGTTGTCGATAGTCCCGATTCCGAATATTTATTGTTTTTATTTCGCTCATCCGATATTTATGTTATTTATAGAGAATTGTTAATAAAAACTATATACAGTATATGTGTATCGTCATTCCAAATTGATCGGAAACTTTTGTCCTACTATTACTGCGGTTGGTAAGCCGACGAGCTTGTTGATCGAATAGTGGACGCAGTGACGAGTATGGGAGTTACTGCATAAGCTACTGTCGGTAAGGAAGCACTCTTTCATGAAAAATTTAATTTAACGTTCAACCTGACCCTTCTGGATTAACCGAGCTGTAGGTAATTTCAATATCTAACTTATCGAAAGTCGATTCACTAATTTTCATATTCTATTAGTGTGGCTGCTTTACTGGCCTTAACGTGTGCGACTTAGTCGAATCGATCAAAGGTGGTGTAATGAAGCCACTTTAGTTTAATGATTTCGATAAAATTAATTTTACAGCTAGATATACTGTCCTTTAGTTCCGAACGTAGATATAAAATTCTTTTAAATATTTTTAATATTTTATAATAATAATTAATTTAATAAAAATCGTCGAATTCTTAAAAATACGGAGAATTCTTTTTAATATACGAAATTATTCGTCGCTTTCAACTATAAGCAATGTCGAATTCTGAAATTAGATCTATATATGTATATAAAAGAACATGTCCTCACTGACTCATCAACGCCGAGCCAAAAGCGCCGGAGCTGAATCATATGAAATTTGGATAGGTTTCTTTCCTGACGTAAGCATCGACAGACAAAGAATCTTACGAAATGCTTACCTTAAGGGGATTAGAGAATGTAAGTTTATACAAAAGTCAGTCAATTTTTTAACAAATTTCATCAAAATTTGTTTTTAGGTCTTTTGTTGAAAACTGAGAGTTACATGTTTTAGAATTTGTATAAACTCAAGCTTTAAGGTGGTAAAATCGAGTGAGCAATTTTTATAGCAGTTGCGTAATTATTTGATAAAAATAGAATAATCAAAATAAATGATCAACTTATTGTCTATAAATTTGGAATAACATATTCCAGCATTAACAAAATCACTCTTAAGGGATTGGAATGTATTTAAAAAAGAATTTCGATTATCCACGAAAATAATTGTAAAATTGCAAAGAATGTATATCCAGGATGTCTGAAACGACCTTGTTCTCTTCAGACTGAAAACCCTTTCACCTTTCTCTCGAAGCGACAGGAAAATAATATACGAGAGAGGAGAGGATGAGACAAAAAAAACCACGCAAATCGAACGAAGTATCATAAACTTTTATAGCTCTCGAGACCCTGTAATTTTTAGTCTCGGAACCCCGATCCAGCTTTTGTTTTTGCTAAATCAAAAGGGTTGCCCGAAAGGACGGTACATTATTTTCTTCAGTTGCCTCTCAGTGACGCTCCTACTTTGCGTTCCTACATTTTATAGGCGTGCGACAGTGAATTCCGTGCAATTGTGTTTAGGTCTTGTTGGGTGATGTCTTTCAACGATTGACTACAGCATTTTCATAGTACAGTAGTTAACCCTGCTTGAATACTTGATAGTGTCGAGAAACTCGATAAAACTACCTTTGTAAATGTAATCCTCAAAGACAAACTCATGTAATAACGAATAATTCAATTAATTGTCAATATATAGAAAATATTATTTTTATTTTATTATTTATAATATAGTCATATCAGGTTTTGTCAAAAATATTATTTTCATTATATCATTTATACTATAGTCATATCAGGTGTAGTAAAAAATATTTTTTTTATTATATTATTTATAATAAGGGAATTATGCTTGAAATGACATATTCAGGTAATATGACACAGTGCTTGTATCTGTTTCTATCGGGTACAATTTAAGTGAAGTGTGATTAATATTTTCGACACTCAAAAATATTTTTGTGTTAAAAGTGTTTCTGTCGATGAATTATGCACTGATAAATAACCTATGTCAACTTAGACTGACGTAGGTATGTCATCTTATACGCTTCGACATGATTGGTCTTTTTATTATTTTGTTCCAGTACTGTTATTTTCTTAAGCGTTAAGATAATTTTGTATGCTTGATAAATAAACGTTTTTAATGTGTATCCTTAGATTTATTTTTTATCACCTTTGAATAATCAAATATTTGTCTCCAAACAACAAGTATGTTATCTCAATCGCAATTCCCCTAGTCATATTAGGTGTAGTAAAAAAGATTTCATTCTTTTCTGGAGTGAACCAATCACAAAACTGTCGCAAACATTTGCTTAGTACGAAATCGCAACTTTATAACGCCATCTATTGAAAAAATGATGGATGTATTTTTACTACGCCCAATATTTATCATTTGTAATAGAAAAAAAATAATAATATATTTTTGTATTAAAAATTAATAGTATTCTAATATAAATAAAGCTAAAAATTAGGTTTCTAACTGTAGTGTTCAATGTATTGAAAATATGATTTTTATTATATTATAAATAAGATAAAAATAATATTTCTATTATATTCAACTGTTCTTGAATTTATTAAAGAATTTATTTTTATCATTTTTTATGTTTCATAAAAAGAGATGTTAAAATGACAATTCGATATTGTAGTTTTCACGTGAAAATACAGTGAATCGTTGGCATTTTTATATCGTAATTCATTTTATTGAAACAAAAGATTTAATTTGTTTATTTCTGACATTTTCCACAGGTGTCCTCGAAAACTCTGTATTAATTAAAACAATACTGAAAATCAGCTGATGATTTCCAAGTTCCCGGCATGTTGAAAAATTGAGTATTTAATACTGAAATAAATAAATTGCGGTGAATATCTATGATCGATAAGTAAATCTTTGCTGAAGTTAATACCGTCGAAAGGAGTCTTTACGAGGCTTATTCACGTTACTATATATCGAGTATTCATCATTGTGTCAAGATCGAAGCTCATCGGCGATCTATCGTCATTGCACTTCGTCGCCACCATTTACTTCTTCCTCTATGTATCAGGAAAGTATGATAAATATCACGAGGCACTAATCAACGTGATTAATTCAAAGATAAAGAAGATAAAGTATCCATTTACATTTTTGCAATTACGAATCGACTGCAGTGGATGCCCTTCATTTTTATGGTGACCCATATGTAGTTGTTTCTTTAATTTCAATAACGCTTTTAAAAATATATAAAAATAAATCATATCAATATTTCTATATATTTTCATTAAATATATCAGATATATTGTTTTTATACTTATTTTATATAAATTTTATAAAAGAATATTTATAATATATTTTATTAGCAGTGAACATTAATTCAGTAGGTTTTTTTGTGGATAAAAATATATTTATTATAAAATAAAAGTTAATCTATATATATATTATATTTATTATATAATAAAAGCAGTTAATCAAAGTATTATCCATCGCTCGCTGCTCCTTTTTACTACCTCTTAAACAATCTTCGAATTTCATGTCGAAAAAACGTCTCGTTTGTGAAGCGATCCAAGTTCTGTTAATACATTGAGTTGGAGCATTGACTGGCTCTTTCTTTTAGCAATAGCTATACTTGTCGTAGTACAATTCATCATAAATATATTTTAAGTAATTTTATACAAGAATTACTGTGTTGAAAAAAAAGTATGGCAATGTCGCAATTCTCTATCTCACTCGATCGATTTCTCTGTCTTGCTCGTCATAACGAGTAGATCGTGGATCGCCATTTTGTAAAATTGTTGTCGTGCAAGAAATTTGCGTTTTTTTAAGAGAATTTGCAGACCATTTGGTGGTTGAAATATGTATTATAATATTCACGCTGTGATTGGTAAAAAAAAAGGAAAATTTTCTTTTCTATTACGATAAATCCACTTGTTCTACTTATATATCAAACGTGGTAACATTCGAGGTTACGTAACCCATTTAATTCTCTTCAATGCGATTCTTCATTGTACACAACAGCTGATGTATTTCGACATGTTAACATTAAGGGCATGACGAACATTACCACGTGATACACGAGTGCGAGAGAGATAGCCGAAACGTTTAAAACCGCCATTTCTAAAGAATGAAACGTTTTCATCCAAAATGGCGACCGGAGGGCCATCGGTGCCATCATCTTGAATGCACACAACAAATTTCGTACCGATTGGTTCAACCGTTTGAGAGAATAGTAAATTCAAAATTTCGAAGTGGACGGAGGAGTGTTCGTCATGCCCTTAACCGTCTGTAGCGCCGTGTGACATTTCCGTTACAAACCAATTTTCTGCCTATCAAGATCAAAATATTTGTTCAAATCCATTTTAAGCCAATGCACCTTATCTGTAACAAGCCAATGTATCAATTTGTATTTTTCAAATAAATAAGAAAATCAGATTTTTTTCAGAAACACGTGTAGTTTGAGTTCTCTCAATAATCATTTTTAACTACTGATTTTACAAATTTGATATACTGCCCTACAGAGGGTTCAATGTCTTTTTACAAAAGTCGTTAACCCAAACTTTGTTTTAATTATTTGCATCCCGCACTGTCTAATCAATGATACGGTAATTTCTTGTCAATATTTGTAGTGTGAGTGCACAAACATCACACGATACAAATATTTGAGGGTGGTCCTTCCATAAGGTCTGTATTAAAAAATCTAATTTCAACTATTTTTATTTCCCTCATTTAGTTGTTGACCTCAGCTTAAACTTTACGTACGTAATTATGAGTATATGATCTGTGATATACTTGAAAATTATTATTATTTTGTGATGTTTATTTTTTGCATCTTTCGTGACACAGGTCTCATAAGTTGGCTGTGGCCGCAAAAGGAGAGGTTAGGTGCGACAAAAAAAATGGAAAAAGCGGAAAAGTGGAGGAAAAAGTATAAGAAAAATTGAAAAAAAAGAAGAAAAAGAAACGGAAATAAGGAAATGTAAAAACCCAGAATAGTGTAACCGGAATAAATGGATAATACTAAAAAAATTAATATGTATAACTTTTAATTAATTAACTATTGTTTGATATACTATAAATATTATTGACATCGTATCACTGAAATAGATTCCGAATTTGATCAAATCACTATATTTTTGTAGGTTAATTAACAGACTCCTGTAATTAACAAAATTCCTGTTTTCGCCATACCCATGTCACATTCTCTGACGAGTAAATCGTCGGGTATGTCCGCTTGTAACGGATGTGCGTTTGTTTGTATGTACGACTAGACATGCGTCATATTGGCAATAATTATAAGCTGTCCATATGAAATATATTATTGGCATTGATCACTACATCGACAAACGTATCGAGCAGGAAGAAAGACGGAAATAATAAAATGTGTAATTTCCTGGTTTTCCACGTTTTCCTGTACATACCCATCGAAAGAGACTTCCGCCAGTTTAGATATTGATTATAATCGTGATACTTGCGTGGGTGGAGATCGTGAAGAAGAATGACCGAGCATTAAAAAAAAAAATCCCAAAACCCACGTCATTCGGACCCGCTCGCAAGCTGCACCACTTTTTTTTTCTTAGCATCTCGTATCCACTCCAAAAGCAATCGATACACCGGGACAGCTCGTCCATAAGGACTCCATAAAGACTAAGAAAAAAAAAAAAGAAAAAACGTTCACGGAAAACTGGAGACTTTGTGCGCCTCATGTTCATTTGCGCGATCGTTTCTCTTTTCGAATGTAAAAGAGAAAATGGCTCGGTAAAAAAAAACGATGGAAAAAAAAGTATGGTGTGTGCATAGATGCAAGTGGCGAGCGAGTGTTGTATAACCGGAAGTCGATCCACCCGGCTTTCAGAGATTCTGCTCTACGGGTCTTTTGCCCCGGAGACAGTCCGACTTTTTTTCATCTCACCCTCCATAGGCATCGCCTATTACTTACCTTTCTTCCGGTTACGTAGTCGACTCAGGCACGTGTGTCCGCTTTTTTGTACTCACCGTATAAAGACATATGTCTTTGATAAAAAGATACTTTCATTGCAGTCAAAAATGCAACTGGCTTACTAAAACTGAATAACTAATTGCATTACCAAAACTCTATCAGTCAGTGAATTACTGAAACTGGATTCCTATAAAATTGCCAATGGAAACGCCTGGAGTTTTGTTTTTTTTTTTTGATAAAAATGATTTTTCAAACAGTATTCGGATTTTGAAATTTTAGCTTGGGATGAAAGTATGCAAAATATCGGAAGCGTCACACTTTTATTACACTACTAACAAGTCTTAGAAAAAAAGTGTTATGTACATAAAAAAGGAAGGAACAGTGGAAAGAAGGAAGGGAAAGAGGAAAAGTAGGGAGGAGGCGTAAAAACAAAAAAAAATGGTATGCGGAGAAACAATAAACTATATTATTGTTAATTAGCAGAAGAAAGCTAGGAGAATTTTGCACCTGCCTTATTTTTGCAAGGGAGAATATTACATTGATTAAAGGGCCAATCGTGTATTTATTAATGAACCAATCATAGATTGCAGAAATGGCAGAAGCCACAAATTCTGTTCTAGGCCAAAACTGGCAACCAGTATTGGGTCCAAGTTATCATCTGACGTTTGTCCGATACGGGGCCAGTCATGATTGACGTTGAGGCGCCATTATTGGAAACATGGCCGCCAATGCTTGCTCATTAATGGGCCTGATTGTTCGTAATTTTTTGGCCGATAACAATATCGTAACCATGTTTCAGGGACCGTATTCATCGAACTTGTTCCTCCGTGACTTTTTTCCCGAAAGAAAGAGCCATGAAAGGACAGAGATGTGCCGCGATTTAAGAGATGAAGATCGCGTCGCTGGGAGAGCTCGAGGACATACTAAAAAGGGCGTATGAAACGTGCTTCGAGGATTCGAAAAAGCGCTGGCGCAAGTGCATTATATTTAAGGGGGTTTAACTTAGGAGAGACAAAATAGATATTAATGAATAAATGCTTTTCGGAGAAGATAAACGTTCACCTCATTTTTTCAACAACCCCATACATTGAAATAAATAAACAAATAGCATCACTCTTTCTCATCGAGGAGAAAAACCATTATGAAATATTTCTTCAAGATTTTCATACACATTGGTTTTAATCAGCACTAGAAATATATACCCGCAAAACTCTATACATTTACATAATAATACGTACAGCCATGTGGGATCCTAGTTCGACGGCAGGACCGTCCGAACCAGTCAGAAAATCAATTTTGTCAAAGCTAGTGATTCTTTACACAAAATACGTTCTGTAGAAACAGAAACGACTTTTCCTCTCCTAGTTCTTCGTCTAAATATTTATTTTAATTATTGACGTCACGTTTTTGCCTCTTTTTTCACCCCCTGCAGAGTTGCCCTTCAAGAAATTCCCAAGCTAAAGGTAGCAACCGAAACTCGTCGGAAAAATAGAATACAATGTCTTGGTCGTTTACAAACTTTTTTTCGCCTTGAATTTTTTGTGTACAGGTAATAACGAATTTCCCCAATTCTATTCTTTCCAATGATCGGAATCGAGTCAAAGCAGATAGGAATCTCGACGTGCACTTGTGAATCCTTAATGTTCTTTTTTTTGTAGCGGGAGAGAGACTTCCTTTATTCCCAGGCTGATCGGTATCAACGTGAACCGTCGAAGACCGAGGAATAGCTAGAAGTAGGGATCTATCGATATAACCCAAACCGATTTATGCATATCCCTCATTTGACCCTGATTCTCCGTCGAAACAGTCGAACGGGATGAGTCGAAGATCGGCAAAGTTGCCGATCTTCCTAGGGATTTACTCCTAGGGAAAAATACTTTATAAACTCCATTGATGGACTCGTCTTATTTATTCCTAGGGAAAAATACATGGAAAGCAATGTTGCTCTCAATGTTTTTTTTTCCTTAGAATAAATAAGACAAATCCATCAATGGAGTATATATAGTATTTACGTTTGAGACAACGATTGCTCAGCCAAACGTCGTTCTCTTAATCGCAAACGTCTAGACGAGTTGAGAAATGCTCGATTAGCTCCGAGGATTATTGCTCTTTTCCAATCATCAATGAGAAGGGTGTTTCGGCAAACGAAGGCTCTCTCTTTCTCTCTCTCTCTCTCACTCTCTCTTTCTCCTCCGGCAAAGGAAAAAGTATGGACCACCCCTAACGTTAGGTATCGAGGTTTTTGATCGAGAATCGGCCTACACCATTATGCATTCAACAAGACTGTGCAGGAATTTTGTTTTATTTTACAATGGAGATCCCGTCACCATTGTATACCGAGGATTTTCTTAAGAACACACTTGGAATTATCTGAAGATACGTTCGTAAATGTCTTTTCTGCAGTAGACTCCGTGATTCACATTCGGAATAATCACAGTTTATTTTCTTGTTTTCTTTGTTGAAAAGTGCATCTGCGTACAAAATTTCTGTTCAAGCTGTGAAAGTTCTGTTTCACGTTCTGAAAATCGTTCGGAATGTAGAACAGTACTTTGCCAAGGTAATTAGAACTTCTTTACGCGGAAGATATATTTTGACAATACGATTAGATATCCTGTATGCGGAATGTGTATTCTGACGACGTAATCAGAAATACGGTACGAAGTGTGAAAAATCTTTTAGTACGTAAAAATGGTAGCACGTCATAAGATCACACGACAAAGATATCACCCAAACAAACCATCATTGTTTGGGTTTGTTTGGGTTTGTTTATGTTTGTTTGCGTGCGTTTGTATGTTTGTTTGCGTGGGTTTGTATATTTGTGTGGGTTTGTTTGGGTTTATTCATTTCTAGCCTTCCTGGGGAGATGTTATCATCGTGATGTTTTGTCGTATGATATTTTGTCGTGTGATCGCGTGACATGGAACCCATAAAAATATATTTTCTTAACGTGATCAGAAATTCTGTATGCAAATACAGTTGATACAAAATTATAATTCAAAAACTGTGATTTTCTCTCACAATTTGCATTAACCTTCAAAGAAAATTGTCTGG
This sequence comes from Ophioninae sp. A BG-2022a, assembly GCA_030523105.1. Classification (NCBI taxonomy): domain Eukaryota; kingdom Metazoa; phylum Arthropoda; class Insecta; order Hymenoptera; family Ichneumonidae; species Ophioninae sp. A BG-2022a. The sequence continues at coordinate 44,240 of JAPYZI010000382.1, read as the reverse complement.
CCAGGTGAATGTACATTGAGTGGTGCAATACTTACAGTGATGCAACTTTTGTTGAATTACGATAAATTATCGAATGACAAAATTCCGAAATTTGTTCTTTCTCGAACCTCGATAGTTATAAGATTTCTGTTAAAAAGTTGAAAGGCTCTATGGCACAGGGGTACAGGAAGCTTCCACAGTATTCCTTCTTCAGCACCTGGTCGATCTTGATGCAACAGCAGATGAGCGGCAGCACTTGAAGGCTGTATTGCGTATGCTCGAGGCTCATCTTTCTCGGTATACGATACGAGGAAACGCGTGTGTTATATAAATAAGGAAATAAAACAGCGGTTACATGAAAAATGAAGGCGGAACCTAAAATCAAGGGATGTGATGACGTCAAAAAAGGAAGCGAAGAAAGGAGCATTTCCGAGTACGGATGGAGCAACGACAACCAGACTTCGACACTTTCGTTAAGGGGAGACCCCACTGTGAAAAAAGCTTGTTTTATGAATTCTTAAAATTAACTCAATGGTTTTCTTTTGCGCTTACTTGAAGACATATTCCACAAATATTGTATTGTAGTGAATTCAAATAACTTTATTTTAAAAAAGAAATAATTGAAGAACAAACAATGGAAACGTGAACGCCAATCCAAAAGTTCCTTCTTCCTGATCTTACGGAAATCTCTGATTTGATTTATCTGAAAAAAATTAAATCGCCTCTTAATCCTCATCAATGTCGCTATTCTTCAGCGTACTTGTTCTTGATTTTATTTTTCGAAATAACATGTATTACTTTCGCCTAAAATATTTGCATGAAAAAAGCTTTGAAAAATAGTAATATTCAACAACAAAAAAACACGGCTACAGTTAACGATATCTGATATAATAAAAAATAAATTTTATACATGCGACTACTGTTCCTTGGTTTATCGTCAGGTAATTTTTATAAATAAAGAGATAATTATTTATACACATATTTTTCTAAAGGGCGTATTACGAGAAAATGAAAAGATAACGATTGTTTGAAGCCGTCACTGTAAGGTTCCCCCTTAATACAAGCGTACGAAAAGATCGCGACGAGAAAAAGAAGGATCGTAGAACAGCGGTGGCGAAGTATTTGAAAGGCTTTCACATCGGAGATGATAGAAAACAAATAAGGAACTGGAGAAAGAAATGTGAAGGACGCGGTCCTCCACGCCTTCCGTCGAGCGGTATCCGGAAGGGTTGAAAGGACCTACAAGATCTCGTAATCGGTACTCATTTTCCCCTCTCCACCACCCACTTCCCTTTATTGCTTTCTAGTCTTGCAGCAGACGTACCGCTTGTTGCTCGGCTTCTTTTTTTTTTTAGTACTTACATTTTTAGTCTCTTTCCCAACCCCCGCAGTGGCAATGCTGATCCCGTTAGGTAAAAGGCGTTACGCATATCCCCAAGCTACCCTCTTTTCATCCAACGCATCGCCATTGGTCCTAATATGGTGTACCGTTTTCGTTTTTCATCTTTATTCGTTTTTCACACACAGGAACCACCGTTTCATCCCATCTCATAACCACACTCTAGACTTCCGCGTTTTCGTATGAGTTTCGCTCATTCTCATTGTCATTGTCCATTTCTATTCAAAGACTCTCGACAGATCACTCGTTAACGTCCTGAAAGAGTTATTCAAAAACTACATAATACGGAGACTAGCAGGAGTTGCGTAACGGCTGCATCAGCCAGGAAATAAGGGAGTCCAGCAGTAACGAAGCTTAAGGGCATGACGAACATTACCACGTGACACACAAGTCTGAGAGAGATAGTCGAAACGTTTTAAACGGCGATATTTCAAGAATAAAACGTTTTCATTGAAAATGGCGACCGAGGGGCCCTCGGTGCCATCGTTCTGAATGCACACGAAAAATTTCGTGCCAATTGGTTCAGCCGTTTGAGAAAATAGTGATATCAAAATTTCGAAGTGGACGGAAAGCGTGCTCTCGCTTTCTCGTTGCGATCTCTCAAGGATGAAACACTTTTATTTAAAATCGCGAGCAAGACACCCTTGGTGCCATGATCTTGAACGCACACAACAAATTTCGTACCAATTGGTTCAGCCGGTTGAGAGAACAGTGATTCCAAAATTTTGAAGTGGACAGAGACGCGTTCGTTTGTTTCGGTTTGTTTGGGTTAAGTGCTAAGTTAAGTTATACTCTTGAATTAAGGGCTAAGTTAGGTTATTCCCTTAAACGAAAGTCTCGGCCCTCGTCAAATTAAGCCACATCAACTAACGGGTCAAAATATCGTGGTTACTCGGTTACGATGATTTTACAATTTTTCAGATATTTTTTGCTCGTCATCGTAAAGAAATGATTGTCACAAAGTACTGCAATCTAAATATTTGTTTCATACTTTTCTGAAAACTAAAAAATGTATAGTAACACAATAAAAATACATGCACGAATTTCATATAATTTCAGAATTGTAAGATCTCTGATGAAAAATCGTTCACATTTTTTTTAGCATCATTATTTATTTGTCAACTTTTAGAAAAGTATCAATTGAATATTGATAGCAAAACATTTTTTTTATTATTTGTTTTTTGTAACAAGCATGAAAGATTCTAAAAAAAAAACAGTAAAGCCATTATCAGTTAATAACTACTCAATTTTTATGTCCACTTGATGGTGCTTAATTTGTTTCAAATTATATCTGCAACTTATATCTGCAATTTGCGAGAAGTGTTTGCATCTCAGTTGGATGCTTTTCGTTATCATCCAGGGGGTATCGACCAGAGTAATAAAGGGACTCCTTTAGTGGAAAGGCTGAGAAGCACGGAGACACCACGATTGAGCTGCGCAAGCCGAGGAGCGCAACCGGACCTTGGCAGAGAATCCCAGTAACCCAGTAACAGTCGCACACAGGTTTGCAAAAGCAAAAGGGTGGTGTATGCCGTGCGCTATAAAACCTTTTTCAAGGAACGAAGTATCATTGTCTTCAGGGCAAACGTAAGGAATTCTCTTTTCTTCTTAAAAGAAAACAACAGCTAAGCTTTTTATTACGTGCAATAAAATATTCAAGAATTGAATTTATTATGCCATAATTCCCCTATCGGGCAAAGTTAAATTCGCATATTGAGAAAATAATAATAATTGACACAAAAATTAAAAAAAAACATAAAATATCGATATAATACAAAATAAAGCAATAATAAATATATTAAAAATAACAACAGACAAATCTTAAATGTGTAGTTATGAAATGAACTTAAAAAAAATAAAAAAAAATATTAACGGGGCTATCAAAAATAACAAAATAATAACCAAAGAATAGTATAATAAGAAAAATAATAGAACGATAGCAACAGTGTCATCGTTTTTATTGTTTTCCCGAACAATTAGTTATTCGACCATTCAGGCGGGAGTTTGGGATGTCCTTTTGTTCATAACGTAAGCTCTGCCCCAAAAGGAAAACGACGATTCCGATTCACTCTGGTACAGAAAGTACAAAAATATATTGCACGTTGAAAAAGTTTATATTTATTTATTTAAACGAATTTATCGGTATTTCCAATCGTCCTAATCACACTAACACATTCGTCCATTCTTGAAAGGATCCTAAAAACCCCAAACGATCTTTGAAAATTATTTCTACCTCGAGGATCACCATTAAGGCGAAGTGATAGCCGAAGCGAGACTTCGGCCCTCCAAGTCGCGTCGATAAGGTAGAATCCACGTTTGCCATTGTTACCTACCGCTGGATAACGCGGTCGCTCCTCTCCCAACGGCCTAGACAGGCCGAGAGCTCACGTACGTGCGCGTTCATCCGTACATTACGAAAAATTTGAAGATGAGCGCCGCGCCGGGATCAGCGGGTACTAAACTTAACGAATGTCTAGATTGCTCGAAATTCTATACGATTAACTACTAATTGTGGGTACCCACGGGATTCTCGAAATATGTAAAGGCATGAAACGATCAAAGTGGCAAGAAATACGTGCTTTGTAGATAGCCACGCGGTTCGTTTTCCCTCCTACGAGGTGTGGCTGATAAATAACCGGACTAATGTTGCTTCCAGCAAACCGCGAGCGTACCGCAACATGCGTGAACATGACTGTGTCTGATGGTCCTTCCCCCACTCTGAGCTCGCTAGGCAAGCCACCAGATTCCTCAATTCGACTGTAGCAGTCGATTTAATTAGGCTACGCACTAGTGACGCATCGGAAATTTGCCAAGTTGTCAAACGGAGCAACAGGTCCTTGTCATCCGATCACGCGACAAAATATCACACGACGAAACATCTCGATGATAAAATATCCCCAGGAAGTCTAGAAATAAACAAACCCAAACAAAGATCTTTTGTCGTGTGATATTATGACATGCTACCGGAGCAACAGGTTAACCTCAAGCTTCTCACTAAACTAAGGAAAACTGTCACTGAAGCTTATGCAACGATGAAAAAAGTCTACGGAAACTAATGTTTATTTCTCACTCATGTTTTTGAGTGGTTTGCGAAGCGCACCTCGTATCATGATAGATACTAGGGTATTGTTATGCCCGATCGTAATTTCGTTATTACGAAAATCTTAATATCGTCGATTATTTATAATAAAGAAATAAGAATTTTTGTTTAATTTCAATAAATATAAACAAAACTAGGGACATTTAAGGATTTTTTTTTATTTTTTCTTTTTCAAATTTAACCAACAAATGCTGCACACAAATCTTTATTACTATTCATATTATCAAAATACCAAAAATTAACGGATAATCCAATCTCTGATCGTAATACCATTTATTTTTTTGTTTCCAATCGGGAAATTTGAAGTGACAACCTTTTTTCTTATAATTTGCTGTTCGAATTGTCTCAAATTCTGAAATGCCGTTTAGGATATCCGTGGGTATTTACCATCTTATTCTGCATTGCCGGTGATGATTACCGGTGCCGTTTTCTTAATTCAAGAATCGTTTGAATATATTCGATTTGCGCTTGGCAGGTAACATTTCGGAGTACGTAAAGAGAGCATAGGTAGGAGGGATGTAAAAACAGAAACAACGAAGCATATCGTCTACGATAGAATGGTAATTGACAAACTAGGAAAATCGAAGATTCAATGGTGAAAACAACATATGACCCTGGTAACACTTACACTTACATATACAGTATTCCAAACCGATATCCTGTATTTCCCAACGACGAAATTTATTTTTGTTTTTCAAATAGACATTCATTCAGTATTTTCCGAATACGAACTGTATTTTTTTTTTTTCAATTTAACATTCACCCAGTATTCTGCGAACACATAGTGTATTTTTGAAAATCGACAATCATCCGGTATTTTGCAAACACGAAGTGTATTTTTTTCAATTCATTATTCGTTCAGTACTTCCAAACACGAAGTACACTTTTTTTTAACATTGATATTCATTCGTAGTACGACTTTGACATTGACATTTTTTTTACATACGATACATATCTTCGAAGAAATAATCCCTCGTTCGTTCACGACGTTTCTCATCACCAAAGATTATCGACAACGCAATAGTATCCAATATTACACAATCAAATTTCTCGCAGTGAGCTGTCGTATTCCCGCTGTCTGTGTTCGTCAAAACTATGGAAATCAATGCTAAATCACACCATTATTCGAAATGTTGAGGATAACAGATAAATAAACAAAATAAGCATCGTATCATTATTCGAAGGATCAAGGTATATTCTCATCTGATTTTATGATTCTTAAGATATGGGAAACACATAGATCAATATGGGCATAAGTTGAACCGATGTCTGAAGGACCTGGTTGACACGATGCTACAATTCCCTGGGGCAGGATCCAAACACAGCGTTTTTCAACTTAAGTAATACCAGACGTCGATGCGAAAGAATACGATAATATAATAATCATAAAATTAATAATAATAAGAATAATAATAATAGTAATAATAATAATATTAATAATAATATATAATATAATAATAATTATTACAATTATGATTATAATCGAAGAATGTTTTAAGAAGTAACGTTCAACGACCACGTGGATTTACAAGATTCGACGGTGGAAACAAGGATATTATTGTTACATCGAATTTATTGTATGTTTCCAGCTATATTTATGTTTTGTTGCAAAACGAGCCAATCTTTTTTTCGTTTAAAAAAATGTGTTTGTCGTTTGTTTGTTTGTTTTTTTTTCGAATGGCCATTCGACGGAGTGTGATGTCAAAGAAAAAAAATTTGCGACTAGGATGGTGCCGGACGACTTCCATGGCAGTGAAGATAGGTCAGTTTTTCTCCCTGTTTCTGATGATAACTCGCTCGTAACTCGTCAGGCACTTTTTTCCATCCGCTTCAAAGCAATGGAAGATTTGAAGATTTGGCGAGGCAGCAAGAGAAACGCAGTGAGGGGTAGGGAGGGAGACACTCAAAGGTGAAGAAAAAAATCCGTATGAATGTCGACGCTCGCCGTATGTGGGCAGTAACGTTTCTGGTTGTCAGCATCTGTAACGAGAAAGAGAGAAAAAAGGCATCAGAAACGCTGCATCAGGCGGGACACTTAGGTGCACAAATTTCAGGGTGAAAAATAATAATATTTTAGTGCATACAGACACTGTAAAAATGCGAAAGTATTAATTATCTAAGATAAAATACTGCGTTTGAGAGATTTCATATAATTTATTGAATTTTGATTTGATTATTGTAAATATGATAAGTGGAAAATAATAATTTAGTGAATTACAATATAAGTTTTACTTTATATATTCCATTAAATTACTTTAATAGAATATATAAAATTGATAATTGATATCAATTCGCACAATTGATAATTTCGCGAATTATAATATTTATTCATTACAAAACATAAAAATAAAAATTGTGATTCAACGAATCCCTGAATTCAGTGAATTTAGGAAACTATAATATAATTATACGATGTCAATTCGCATAATTGATAATTGTGCGAATTATAATAATTATTCATTAGAAAACATAAAAATTGTGATTCGACGAATCACTGATTTCAATAAATTTAGGAAACTATAATATTTTGTATTTTACTACATTCACTAATTCTATCAAGGATAATTCTGCTGTCCAGTGAGGGTCATAGAAATTAGTGAATTGGCTGATTACGAGAATCCGGAAATGACTAGGTAAGTCAGTGGAGGTCTCTCTCTCTCTCTCTCCCCCTTCTTCCCAGTTTTTTCTACAGGCTGCCACGAGAGTTCTGGACAAGCACCGCGCTGGTAAAGTGGTTTATACACCGCTAGCTTGTCCCCTGCTCATTGCCCTGCCTACTAAAGGAGCTAGGAAGAAACCGAACGGGAGATCAGTGGAGCAGAGCAAAAGAGAGAATGCAAGCCGAGGAGAAAAATCTTGCAGACAAGAAGCAAACACGATGGAACGGTAGAGGGGTAGCAGTGGTTCGTGGATGGGATTGGAGCTCTAAGATCGAACTATCCTGATCTTGGTGAAGGCCACCTGGTGCATTCTAGCCACGCAAAAAACTCCGACTAGGAAACCACGCCCTGGCTACACTGTTGCTGCTCTCTCGCCTATCCGCTGGTGTCCTCGGGGACATTTCACCGGCTATTCGATACTTTACAGTGCCACTATTAGACATTTGTTAACGAAGGGTAAATGTATGACAACGCGACGCTAAAATAATAACTACGTGTCTTCAATCAGAGACAAAAATTTTCAAATTCTTTTTTATCCACATTACGAATGCCTATCAGCATTTCAGACGACTTTGTTGAACATTTTACGTTTTACAAAAGATTACAACAAAAATGACGGTCAAATTTGGGTAGTTGGAACGCCAAGAAAATGATTATTTTTTAATCCAATTTTTGTTGGTTCTTTAGAACCTTGGGAGTTGTGTAAATATTCTGTGCAAAGAGAGAACCTTATTATTTTCAATCTTTTTTTTTTGTTCGAAGCCAGGAGAATCGAACGAATTATTTAGAATTCTCATTTAACGATCCACAGGCTAAATTATAATATAATATATAAATAACAAAAAAAAACCTGTATACGCTTTCTTACTACTATTATTACATCTAAAAAAAAACGTTAAGTACGCCAGAAATAAGTCGATATTTTTATCGAGGTGAATTTCGTTTCAATAAATTTCCGTTCATAAAAAAATGAAATGGGTACGCACGTTAAACAAACATAAATTGAGTATCCAATTGCAGAATGCTCCAACCACTCTTGTTGAATAGGACGTATCAAACTCGACGTGAGATTGAAGAAGAAAGAAATAGGCACACTTCCACTTTCATCATGATTATTCGAGGCCAAGTTCAATCTAAAATAATCAGGCATACGAAAACGTAAAGTCCTTGTTTTTTTTTTTTCCTACGAGCTGTCTCTCTCCTTCTCGCTCCGTCTTTTATATCTTTCTGTACGAGACCAAAAGAGAATCTTGCTCGAGGCTCTTTTGCACAGCGATGAACATTCACCTGGAAATACGTGCCGAAGATGTAATTGTGTTACTCGTCGAGTTAAAAATAACCGTTCAGGCCAACATTCGAAATCCTGTACATCCCCCACCCGACCCCCTTACTTGCCAAGTTACTATGTCATGCCTACTAATCTCTCATTTTCGGCTATCGATCTTTTCCTCTCTCCGTTTCTCTCACCCGAAATATTGGCTGATAGAAGCGTCGAAACGTGAAATGAGGGGAGGGGGCGACGCAACGACCGGTTTCTCGCAAAGTGTGGGACCGTTTAGGCAGTGTCGTCAACGAATCGATCGGTGACTACAGCCATTACTAATTTCAGTCCAAAGGGCGTAAACCCATATACAAACTAGCAAAAATGACTGTCGCTGTCGACCAAATCTCCCGTCCTGAACAAGCCTGGAATTAAACCCTTTCGCACCGGACGGGACATGGGCTGTTCCAGTAAAAAAAAATGTTTGATTTTACGGCTCAGACAACATACGTCTCAGTTACTGAAAAACATTTAGGTTAGAAAATCCTAGATGAAATCCTAAAAAAAAAACGTGTGAAACTTTTGAAATCATTGTTGTTGATGGTGGGCTGTTATAGGGATATTTATGCGTTTCCAAAACCTTCAACCTTTTAGGCATAAAAGCTGTTTTATCTAATAATCGCTTAGAGCAGAAATTACTGAACCCAGAAATGAGGATCTCGGGATGATCGGACTCGGACTGATATTTCGCAGTATTGAAAGGGTTCAAGCTTAGTAGAATAAAAAAAAACTGTTTTTTTTATTGCTTCCGTTATGTCATGTGCGCCTCGAACGGATTGCATCTATAAGACGGGTGAACAGGAGTTAAATGTGCAACGTCCGGGTGTGAATGAGCCGTGTAACAGGAGAGACAAGTATGTACGAAGGTGTGTTCGAGGTCTAACGTAGGCCCGTTCCCCTCGTATCTTGCCGTCTCCACTCATCGCTCAGTCTAGCCGTATTCTCGTGGCACTGGCCGTGAATTAAATCCCGCATGTGTATGTCGCAGGCGTATGATTTGAAAAAAAAAATAAATAAAATAACAGGAGTTTTATAAATTCACGTAAGATATATAAATGAAAATATGGTACTGTCATTTCCACAAAGTAATCAAATGATTCGATCAAATCCCTAAACCGATTTAGAGAAATGATAAAAACAATATGCCTGAGCTATTTAAAAGATTTAGTTACTAAAGAAAAAATTCATTGGGTATATGCAATTCAACGATAATTGCTTTAATTATTTAAAATAATAAAAACAAACCTAAACAAACCCAAACAAATTGTCCTTTTGACAGAAATGTGTCAAAATACTCAATACAAAAATGCTTTTCTTGAAATTGAAGTTAGTTATAATGAATTATTTTTTTTTAATTAAAACACGTTGTGAATTAATGGCATCTAAAGTTGCAACGTTACTTTTTTTTTATTGGCATATCCATCAGTTGTTCATTGTTTCCGATTGTTTATTTCATGATTTCGGTAAACCGGTTTAAATATTCGATTCTCTTAGGAAAGTATGTTTTTCAATTAGTCATTTTAAAGTCACTTACGAATCGATTGAAAGCCTGATTTAATCGTATCCCAGCATCTTTATCATCAATTATTGATTCGCTTGTTCGCCTAAATGTTAGACTAAATCTTATACACATTGAAAAATTAACAATGGCCGGTCGTTAAATCCTCATTAATCTGGACAATGAGATCGACGGTGACGAAGAAAGAGGCATAGGTTAGGGAAGAGAGAAAAAAAATCGTGACGCAAAATGAAAGTGTGTGCTGGAGCAGTCTCTCATCTCTCCGAGCTCGACCCACCATAAGCCCGGTTGTATGTATAGAGTTATATTGCCCCTGAACTTGGTATTCCCGCCGCACACTTACAACACATATCCAACGTGTGTGTACGTGTATGTGCAGTACTACCTCAACCCGGCTTCTCTCTATCTTTCTCTCGCGTTCTCTTACCTTTTTTTCCTCTCTTTCTCGTAGGTTGCTCTCGGCTCTGACCCACTTTCACGCCGACCTACCTGATGTATACATACATACACTGTATCCAACATACATGTTTTACTCTTTCACCGGGTTCGATCCATTCGGGCTTTTATCATCTTCGATTTATTCTGCCTATTCTAGACTATGTATGCATAAACATAAACATAAATATCTATATACATAGGGTGGCCGAAAAACTGACGTCATAAAGTTATTCAAATTCCTCATGTAAAAGGACTTATGCAAATAATTCTCATATATGTTCAGCGATTTCTAGTCCTTTAGAAACTCTTTTTTCATCTTTATTTTTTTAATAATTTATTTCCTTCATTTTTACCCGATATCGTTTTCTATTTTCTTCTGTAACTACGAACGTTTGTGGATATTGATTTGTAGTTACAATTAGTTGTCACGATATCAAATACTAGCTGAAAAATTACGTTTTACCTAAGGTTTATCGAACAGGAGTAAAATTTAGTGGAAAGATTAACATTGTTTGAAAGCAATAGTCAAAATGTTAAAGTCTTCAAATATTTGTACCTAAAATATTTGACACAAAAGTAATTTTTTTTTGTACATTTTTATGAAAGATAATATTTTTGGTTCAAAAGAAGCAGTCGAAAGAGTTCACGTCATTAAATGAAATATTTTGATTAAAAATATTTATTAAAAAAATATTTTTTTTCACTTCAATTGACTATTTTTGGCGTTTTATAATGAAGCGGGTTCTAAAAAAGCTTCTAATTTTATAAGCAAGATTACTGTTTGATGTCTAATACAAATTATTCTAAAAAATTCGCAACTGACATAAAATAATGCATTGAAAAAAAATAAGTCGATGTATGCTTATGAAAAGTCATAAACGGATTAATATAAGTGTCTCATTTCCATACACATTTGTAATTGCTGATAAACGGAGATCCAATGACAAACCGATTGATTATGATAATACGAAACGGGTTTGTCATTTCTGTTTTATCATTAGTGTTGCAATTGTGTTGTACCTTTCATTCGTTCGTTTCAACTGTCAGGGAGAATACAATTATTCTGATTCAATACGATCCCTCAAGACGGACATCAATGTAATATTCTCTCTTACAAAAATAACGTACAAAATCCATCTAGCCTTCTTCTGCCAATTAACAATCGTATATTTCATTGTTCTTCCGTATACTCTTTTCGAATTTTTGCGTCCCCTCACTTTTCGAATTTATCCGAAAAATATCGAAGAAAAGTCTTAATAAACAAAATAAACCGGAAATCTAAGCCAAAGTGACGAAAAATAAATCAGAAAGTCATTTGATTTATTTCGAAGAGCCAATACAGTGGTGAATGTTGTATTTTTCTCAATCTCATAGTTTTTGTGTTTTCAAGGTCATCGAAGGTTTTTCATGTGGAAAAAAGATTTTTTTTTAATTAGTAAGACGTGATATTAAGCTGGTATTCGGACGAATCCAACGACCTATGATATTAAGAGCTTGAAATTATTTTGAAATGATTTTTCAGCATCATAGTCCTTCCTAATCAATCGAATTGTCTCATGATATTTTTTTTTTTAGGTGGTCACGTTAAATGGCCCACCCTGTATAAACCAGGATTATATACGAGCGTTGAAGCACGGTATTATAAACAGTACTCGGGACTAATCATTAGTTTATATAACGAGTCATTTCCCGCGAGTGTACGTGGGACCACGTGATTTTCCAGTCAAGGCGATCCGCTCACCGGCGATCGCACCGACGCCTCCAACGACAGTGTCATTGCACAGAAAGATCGTCCTCCCTTTTCAAATTTAATAGCGGCACGACTTTCCTTTCCTCTCGTATCTAGCATGGGATTGCTTTGCAGGAAAAAAAGGAACGTATTCGTTCACCATCAACCAATGACGATATCATGGACCACTTGGTTTTTCAAGTAAATACACTAAATGACTCGACACTAACAATCATTTTTCCTTATATGCAAAACTTGCCTTGGTTTACTTTAGGAAATATTTTTGTTCGTTTTCATTTGAATTGCCATCAGCGATTGGGGGTATCCTCAATCATCTGATTTTTCGTGTAAAAACAATTTCGTATCATCGAATATTTAACGATTTGTTTAATTAATAAATTCGTATAATTCGAACATCCGAATAATTAACAATATTGTTATCTAGGCTTTTTACTAGCTGAATTAGAATTTTAAAGTTTGTACTTGATATACCCAAACAAACCAAAACCCGAACCCAAATCTTCCTAGATGTAGTAAATAATTAATTTAATTGTAGAAAGTTCATTTTCTAGTTATATTAACAAACCTAAACCCATACCTTCCTAATTAATTATTTACTAATAAAAATTAATTAGTAAATAATTAATTTTATTGTAGAAAGTTAATTTTCTAGGTATATTAACGAACCGAAACCCACATTTTTCTAGAGTTCTTACTTGCCCACTAAAAAATTTAGAATATTCAATAGCTTACATATTTTACTATTCACTTAATAAGAAGTCTAAATATTGCTAGAGTTTTCGCGGGACACTAAGATAAATTTTCTAAGGGTACTAACAAACCCGAAAATTCCTAGAGTGTTTTACTTGCCTATTAAAATCTCTATGATTTTTCTACTAGGCAAATAAAAACTCTAGAAATGCCTAAAGTTTGCTAACTGAGAACTATTTTTATGAATACTGAGAAAGTTTGTTTAGTGACAATATATTTTGGCTAATTGGCACTCTTCTCAAGTTTGTTCGGGTTCGTTTTCGTTTGGATTTCCCTTTCCAGTTTCCAGCGGAGTGGTTTGACTTAAAAAAAAAAATGTTCTCCCTTGATCATCATCAGCAATCTGCAATAGCTTCAACGTAATTCTTCAAGCGACCCTCCAAGGACACCGAATTTTCAAAAATTGTCATTCCTCCCGAATTTTCCGGAACAAAGTGCAGCCGTCGAAGCGTATTATCAATAATGTATCCTTTCATTATCCAGGATGTTCAAATGATTCGAATTGCAATTTCTTTGTACATGTACGAGTACATGTGAATTCCCGTTGTCCCTCAAGGATGACATAGATTTTCTTCAACGCTTTGAGACTTATTCGCGCTCGCGGCGTCAAGACATTAGCCGATCGAGGATTTCGCCTCTTGAACAAAGATTTCACCGAATCGACCAATCACGATGATTGCGAGACCTCGATAGATTCTTATTACGTAGGCTTTTCTCAACGATCGGGACCCTCAGTCGTGTCGCGTCGATCCTGTGCTTTTTCTTTTTATTCAGGGGTTTATTTTTCTTTTTCTCTTTTTCTTTCTTCAATTTGAGCGGCAAACAATGAAAGTGTTTCTGCAGATCATGCAAAAGTTGTTCCACAGGCAGGAGGCAGCGGAGGTCACTGGTATATAAATGTCCGTTCGCGTGTTCGTATTCGTGCTAACACGCATCGACAAACATTACGGAACTATCGTACAATCAACGATAAACCTATTGCAGAATGAAAGGTTTCACGGATAAGTGCGATTTGCTGAGTCATTAATCGATTCTCGCCTCTTTCCCGTAATTATTAATCGTCTAAGCAATAACGGAATTCATAATAAATTTCCAGTCTCAAGTATCTGTATCTTCGCGATAGCAGGATATTCAAAATAGGATCAATTGATTCGTTTTCAATACCTATTGAGCTATTGATTAATTAGTATTAAAAAATCACCAAAATTCTTGGAAATTTGACAAATGTTTATTCTTCAAGCACTACTAACATTTGACTTTTGAATTATTCATTGAACAATTTAATAATTACGAACATATGAATGTGACACGATCGCTTATGGGAGAACAGCTTTTGTAGACGTTAATGCTTGCAAAGCAAAAAATAATCGTTGAAAAATCTGAAGAATTTTTTTGTTATCAAGGTTTGGGATTAAAAGATCGATTACGACTGGGTTTCGAATTAATGAATCGCGTTGTGGCGTTTGCCAGTTAATATACAAAATACTAAGTGTGATTTTAAAATAAATAGTAAATAGTGATTTTAATGACAATTTAGTCAACGATTAATGGAGAACTCGCTGTATATTGAGTTTTTGGATAAATATTGATAGTAATTTGTAAAATTATTCAACTCACCCGTTGATAAAAGTGGGAATTTAATATTTCTAGTTATAATTTGTTATTTCACTATTAAATCAGCTATTTTTTAAATCATATAGAAACAACGATAAAATCAAATAGAAAAAAAGATTTCGTTGCGTTTCAACGATGCTAACTTCAAGCCCATAATTTCGCAGGGAGTCGTATGATAAATGAGCTTAATGACGTAAGAGTGCGAAACATCTGAAATTTTTAGTCAATATTTTCGAAACAAAAACATTAAAAATAAAGCCACCAAGCTCTGCGTCTATCGATAATACAAAGCTTGATGATCATTTTATCGAAAAAAAAAAGTTCAACCATCTCCGAGAAAATTCGTTTCGAAAATTAGTGAGGTTACGTCGAAATTTCAATGTTTAAAAAAATATAAGCGCACGTGCGCGTGACTGCTCAGTATATTCGCGACTTTATGGTACATCGTTTTTCCGAGGTCTCCAGCGCGAAGAATCTATAAGCAAAGGTGCTTTTTTTTTTTAACGGCTAGTATGCGGCGAGAGAAGCTCTAGCGGAGTGACCGTCTTACAACGGCGAGTCCTCGGCGTGTACTATGCTCGATGTAAATGCCACTGGTTGGCATTATGCTCTGCACCGGCTGGGACCTTCAATGTGCCGCACATCGAAACTACCTACGTATATATCCTCGTCGATGTACGAGAGATATTCCGAGATGGTTTTAATGCGCGAGCTAGAGAGATAGCTGACTCCTCTCGCACCTTCCTCTCTCTCTTTCCCTCACACGCTGTCCTATTATTATAAAGGCCATCCTACTGTGCAACCACGATGCTTCGTCAAGGGTGTCGAAATTCCATTTTTTTTTATAACTCCCCATCTGGCCACTGTTGATCAATTAAGTCCCGTATTTATTTACATTTGAAAACATACCCTGTAACATGATTATATTAAATGACTGGATCAATTAGATCTCTAAATATGCGCTCGTGTGGCTAATTAAATCGCATATTTTTTTATCCTTCATTGTGGGACCTCATACTCAAAAATTGACTTGAATCCTAGCAAGCATTTCTTCGCTACTCAAACGCGAAAATCGCGATAACTCTGCTAAGTATTTGAGGTTGTATGCAGCACGTGTCGCCAATCAAGTACAACGAAAACAGTGCAACTTTTATCAGTGAAATATCGATATAACGTAAATATATATGTATAACACTTAGTGGAGTAGAGGAATCTACTAAGATTCTAGATTACATGAGTCTACTAAAATTACTCGTTACTAATATTATGTCGTTTGGATAATAGTAATATCAGTCAATTACTGATTATAGTTATCTCAGTAGATTACTGATTATAGTCATCTCAGTAGATTACTAATTAGAGTAATATTAGTAAATTACTGGTTATTGTTATCTCAGTGGATTACTGATTATAGTAATATTAGTAAATTACTGATTATAGTTATCTAAGAAGATTACTGATTAGAGTAATATTAGTCAATTACTTATTATAGCTTTATGAGTAGATTACTGATTATACTAATATTCGTAAATTATTGATTATACTAATATTAGTAAATTATTGATTATAGTTATCTCGGCAGATTACCGATTATAGTAATATTAGTAAATTCCTGATTATAGTTATCTCAGTAGATTACTGATCAGACTAGTGTTCGTAAATTGCTCATTAGAGTAATATCAGTCAATTACTGATTATAGTTATCTCAGTAGATTACTGACTAGAGTAATATTAGTAAATTGCTGATTATAGTAATATTAGTAAAATGCTGATTATAGTTATCTCAGTAGATTCCTGATTAGAGTAAAATCAGTAAATTACTGATTACCTTAGATTACTGATTATAAGATTTAATATATTGGTTATCACTAATCTACTGATATTACTTATCACGACTAATCACTACTAAGTCGACGAGGATCCTAACGGTTTTTTTTTTGGCACAATAACGATATCAGGTGACTTATGAATCAATGACGATAGCGGAAAGCTCTTTCTGAATTTCATCATTGACGAGCAGACCATAGAACTTGCCGCGGGAAAAATAGCTGATCGATTAACCTTTCGTTGAAGGGGAGACTCGATACCTCGTTCAACGCTATTCCGGCAGCTAAGCGTTTCAAGCGAATAGTATATATAAGCGACATATAAATTTATCTGATTTACGTTACTTCCGGATAATCTTGTTAATAAATTTTATGACTCATTTCGAAGGCGCAGAAAGTAGAAAATATACTTCTGGGCCCAAATAAAGAAATATTTTATCGTTATAAATTATTTATCAATTTAATTGTTCGAGTACAATCATCGATACAAATTTTAAACTGTATCTATTAATAAGATAATTATTTAGATTTAATATTCGATTATATCCATTGACTATTTTATTTCATAGTGTGATTATTTTATTGCATCGATCGAATATTCAATGACACAAAATGATAAATTCGAAAAATTACAAATTCAATGGCCGATATGGGGAAGTGCCTTAGATCGTAATCATAAAATCACCAGTCGTATCAATGTGGATGCAACATTAATGGGGGCGAATAACGCTGTTGAAAAAAAAAAACGAAGCAAACAATGAATCAACAATATCGCGTGAATTTCGCGAGTCTCTAAAACATGTTTAAACATACAAATAAATTTCATATTATTCAATATTATTTATATACCCAGATGTACATAGAAATGAAACTATATGTCAAATTATGTTGAATAGAGTTGTCCAGTTTTTTTGTGATCTGTATTTCCTTTTGTTTATTTAATCTAAAAAATATCTCTATATTATCTAAAGAAAAAAAAATCTGCAATTTCCGAACTTTTATTTGTGAGATTATAGAAATTTCGGGCATGCATTTTTTTAAAATGTCACGACGCCTTTGTCAGTTTTAAAAATGTATGAATTTAATATTCAAAACGGATGATATTTTTAAACAATTATTTGTTTTCGATGAAAGGTCTACAAATGCCTAAAAAAAATTGTAAAACCATTGTAACTCAATAAATACTACACTTTGAGTCCACGAGGCTAAATTTAATACAAGGAACTCTATAACGACCCTTCAAAAAATAGATCGAAATTACCGATCACCCTGTATATACATCTCCGCGCGAATTAGCTTCGTATGGATATAAGTAGCGCTGTTAGTGGCCAGAGTAGAAAACTAAAAAAATGATCATTTTGCAAAAATACCACAACGTGAAAAAAATGAATCGAACCTTCTCTCTCTCTCTTTCTTTTTTCTCTCCTTTTTCCGTCGTTCCGGAGCTCCTAGTCGTATACTCGAATCCGCGGGTTCGTGAACGCGCAGACGGAGAAGAAGACCAAAAAGAAAAAGAGAAGGAGGAGGAGGAGGTGGAGGAAGACAAAGTGAGACACTGTACGGTGGCTCTCGGGTATATACAGGACCGCGAGAGTCGGCGAGCTCTGCTAGACGAACGGGGTCAACGAACCTCGAACCTTCTGAGTGAGCTTCAGTCTTAACGTGAGTGATTCTAGAGGGGTCTAAACCCGCCGTGAGCCTCTGTAAATGCGTGTGCGTACGCGTGGGCGTCCACGTATCCGAATGTGTGCTGTAATACATTTTTTTTTCTCTCAACAGTTCCAAAATAGCACTTCGAAAGAAAATCTCGTTGCTGTGAGAAAAAAGCACTAGGAGTGCCATCGACCTCCAAAAATCCTCGATTACGACTCGAGGCAAATTATTTTTTTCAATTTCATATTATTGCCATTAAAGATATGAAAAATTATTATTTTTTTTTTTTATCGGTAAAAGTGATAGAAAATTTATGAAATTATATCACCATTTTTAATAATAATTTATTTATTTATTATATTAATTTTTATATAATTTATCATTAAATTATATTTTTATTCACGATTCGTCATTTTTAATGCCGCGTTCCATGTTTTTGAAATTTTGGTTTTACTATTTTCTCTATGATAACAATATTTATAATTAAATTACTTTGTATTTATGAATATGATTAACTTGATTTATATACAAATATAATGCAATTTTATTTTCAATTTTTGATTTATAATAAGGGGAAGCTTTGTAATGTTTTTAAATGATTGTTTTTTATAATTATGTATATAATACTGAGAATAAGATGTAATTGTTTATTATTAATTTGAATAAAGAGGATTAATATAAGAATTACTTTAATTCCCTTTCAAATAAATTTTGAAATATTCATTCATGATAATATAAAAATAAATGTTTATAGAAAAATAATAAAGTTTGTTTGTATTCGTATTTTTTTATTCATTTTATTGACATTAATTCAAGCATAAGTTTATTAAAGTGACTAGGCAATTATTTATTCAATTATTAAAGTCTCTAAAAATGTTTTTTAAATTGTTTATCCATTGAAGATTCAAAGTACAAATTAGTTCCTCGATTAATCGTATGCCTTACAAAGCATGCTGGTTTTTTTTTCATCTCGACAGCTCTCCCCTGTTAAATTTCCAGATCGCTGGTCCAAAACGTGGAATTTCACCGCTTTCACCGCTTTCAACACTTTCACCGTTTATATTGTCTTCAAAGGATATATAAAGGGTGTACCGAGCCGAGTGGTCGGAAAGAAAATGTGAAATTGGCGGCTATGTTGCTTTTTCGAAAATTAATACACGTGTGGGCTATTCTCAGTTATTCAAAAGTTATCCAACATTTTTTAATGAAAATTGACTTCATTCGTATTTCATAAACATTGTCATGAGACTATTCGTGTTTTATTTTACCTGTATTTTAAGATTTTTTTGGAATGCTCCAAATTACTATTAACCAAATGAAAACATAACTAGAAAAAAAGTAATTTAAGAAAATCTTTCAAAAAACAAGCAAACGAGAACATTAAACAAATAGTTTCTTCGCAATATCTCTAAATCCTCATAATTCGCTCCTCAGCTATTATAAAATTGTTAATTGAATATTCAGAGTGGAGTATTTTAAAAAACTATTTGGTATTTGTGACGAGCCGAAAATTTCTAAGATACAAAAACCATATAACGCACGATACGAAAAATTCAAAAGAAAAAATTGAAAGAAATGAAAAAATTGAAAAAACTGAAAAAATTGAAAAATTGACGTAAATGACAGGAAGAAGTCAATCGTAAAGATTTAAAAAAATAGGTAAAAAATCAAAAATCAATCAACAGTTAAATATAGAAGCACGAAAGGACCTGTAAAAAAACACTTCTTTTTTTCACTGCAAAGGTAGACATTTTCATCGCAGAGGTACGCACAGACCTCTGCGATGGAGAGTCAATTCAATATGAGTTTCTATCGAAGCAAACTTTTTCGCGGATCGATATACGCGTTGAAAATCAATAGATATGCGGGTAGTTATATTCCGCTCTATCTTCCTGTCCAATTCACTCGAGAGCGTCCACTAATGAATTCAAATCTGTAATTCGCTGTTGGTATGCGGGATACAGGACGAGAGAGGCGTTTCGACCATACATCGGGCGAAAACCTGCCTGCTACTACATATATCATGTATACTACATTCATAAATACTACGAGGACGCGGATAGATACCTTTTTTAGCCTACGATTTCTAATAATATACATGATATTGTATTATATATTTTTCATAATATATTTTTTTATTTCATATTATTATTAAATCACTTATTTCATATTATTGAGAAAATACTTTTTATTTATACTCATAAATTGCAATATTATAACGTTACGATTTTTTGTAAGCTGACGCCGATGGATTATCGGTTGGAACGTGTTCGTTTATCAAAGATTTACAGTAATTATTATTTTTTTTATGTTTGCCAACGTATATAGAATCTGAAATTTGCAGTCAGTGCGATCAGTCAAATTTGCAGAAACGATTTCACGTTTACTTTGCTTATTTAATTATTTAAGGTTTACGCAAATATTTTTTAATTATCTGATTGTTGAAACCTAATTGGCCTAATGATGAAAGACTTTTCAGCGAATCGAGAAGTATCAGGTTCGTACTCCGATAGTGGATAAAATTTGTCTTCGATATTTTTTGATTAAACGCGTTCCGTGGCCGGGAAGTGAGAGAAATTAAGGGCATACGGAAAAATAATAAAATATATGATTGCTGATCGGCAGAAGTAGGCTTGGAGAATTTTTTCCTGCATTATTTTTGTAAGGGAGAATATTACATTGATTAAAAGGCAAATCGTGTATTTATTGATGGACCAATCATAGATTGTAGGAATTGATAAAACTACAAATTCTGCTCTGGGCTAAAATCGGTAACCAGTTTTTGGCGAAGACTGAGAAGCAGCGCTTGGCCCAAGTTATCATCAGACGTTGGAATCTAACATTAGAATATTATTATTGGCACAAACTGCGTTGATGGTATGAAAGATTACGAAATAAAACATAAGTAAGGAAAATTGAATGGCAACGATCGTTAATAACAATATCAAATTATATTTTTATTTAATTGATGTATAATATTGACTCGAAACATATTTGAAAAATGTGATATTTGCTAAAAACCTAGGGACATCTTTTTGTTTTTTTTTTGGAAAGTCAAAGAGTTTCTTTTTTTATAATTGAAAATGCTCCTTGCTAGTTAACTAGCAGGATCCTTGTTTTTTTTTTTTTTCAAAGAATTTGAACGATTTGAAATCTTTGAAATGTTCAATTTGAATCTTCAATTTCAATTTCCAAATTTGAATTTCAATTCGATTCCAATTTTCAAATTTGAATCTTTGAAAATTTTTTTTTCCGAAGATTTCATACGTGGGTACATTTGTGTGAATATGATATTCTGATATCACATCCACTAATGATTCCTCTATATGGTACTCGTGTCGGAGTGTGAGGGCCAGCAGCACAATCTCGAGATAAATAAAGAGAGGGAATGAAAAGAAAAGCGGGATAGACGATTGGCATGCAGATCGCGTGGTATGTTGTCCTAGGTCATGCTGCAATCCCTCCCTCCCCACTCCTCTCGTTTTCTCACCTGGCTTTTTTCTCTCGGCAAGTTGGATACCAGAGATAGGATAAACAGAACTTTACATACGAACATATGGGAGTGTACCCACTTGGCACCCCAGCGCTTGGAACACTTGGAACGACGACCAGAGATTTTTGGTGCCATCAATTGATTCAAACACCCCCAAAGATTTTTCATTTTATCTGTTCAATCAGCCAAAATCGACTTTTCCATTATACGGGGGTAACTCGTGATTGGAAAGTTGATTGAAAAATAAGTAATCGAAAAATAGATTTTCCTACTGAGATTTGGTAATGAATTCTGGATTTCGGAAGGCACTCTACGTATCAATCTATCATAGATATATATAATCAAATTTAGGTTAGGACAAATGTCAGTGAGTTTTTTCTTCGAGAAAAAGACAATTAAAAAGTAAGTGAAAAATTCGTAATCTTTTAAGTAAATAAAACGAACTACGCAAACGTGACAAGTAGATTAGTATTCCTTCGAACTCTAAAAGTCATATCGAAAAGCAAAAATGTGAAACGAAAAAAGTCGTCTAGGAAGCAGAAAATTATCAAACGGGTAAAAGAGACGAAGAAAAAAAAGATTACTGGCTATCTCCCTACAAGTCTCTCTCTCTCTCTCTCTCCCTATAGCCATCACACCCTCTCTGGAAGAGATGGCCAAACCGGAACCTTTTTTATAATTGATGTGACTAAATTCGTTCATTGTAACATTCAAATATTGTAAATAATATATTACTTATTATTTCAATATATAAACAATATAATAAAATTAGTCTACAAACCGGAACTAAGAAACAACGACATTAAAATAATTAGCTATCGTATTTACATTATAATCATATTGCATAATTATTATTTACGTTTATATCCATAATTAATTTATTATTTTGCATGATAATTATTATAAATTATTTCAGAAGTTTCGTTCGCTATAAAAAAAAAAAAAAGTGGTTGCTTCATTAATCCTGATTTCTCGACAACAGATATCCTCAAAGTGTAGTCACCCATCCGCTAATCCCGACCTAACCCTGTTACGACTCGTATAAAACTATTACCAAAATAAAAATGACAGTGACGAAGAGAAAGATCGCGTCCGCGATTCCAAATAATTCAGCAATCCTCATCGAATCTCACTCATACTCGATTATCCAACCGAAGTGAAATGCGAGATTGGATCGAATGGTAAGAATTCGACGGTACACGACGGAGGTGCCTTGAGAGTCAACCATTGACGAGTATAGTACGAAGTTTGAGCTAAGAGCGAACGAGCACATGAGATGGTGGCCTGATCTTGGTCGTCATCGTCGTCCTCATCCTCGTCGTCGTAGTCGTCGTCGTAGTCGTCGTCGTCGTCGTCGTCGTCGTCGTCGTCGTCGTCGTCGTCGTCGTCGTCGTCATTGGAACGTACAGAGGAATACTTCGATAGGGAGAAGCAAAGAAGAAGGGAGTGGGTGAGGAAGGAGGGAAGATGAAAGGGGAAGAAGAGAGGAAGGAGCAGAGCGGCGCCAAGCGGCAGGAGAGAGATAGTAGCAATGCCCAAAACTCTCAAGTTGGTGTCAATGAACCCAGCCATGTGAGGAGAGACTCCGAGGAACGGCACGGGGGCGCGGGAAGAGAGCGAGGAGGGGGGGGGGGGGGGGGGGGGCGGGGGGGGGCTTGCTTGCTCTCTTACTGCCGCTTTTGCTGCTGCTTGCTTACTTCTTGCCTCTGTGTTTCTTCGGATGGCGATACGCCGGTGTGTGGTGACTGGTAACGCGAAGAGAGCACCACCATCGTCCGCTACATACATATCGGGGTCTTGTCTTTCCCATGGAACCGAGACTAATTCCGTGCGCCTTTACGAGAGCGCCTCTCTTTACGCTTACATACATACGATCGCTACTCGGAACACGCTGTACGCAACGAGTCTACCAACCGGAGTATTTACCGATTTGTCGAAACTTTCGACTCTATCGATCTCGCTCGCATTCTCGATATTCGTCAACAACGTTATGCACATTTTTTGGGCGATATTCGGTGATGGGTCGTTTGGTTGTCTCGTGGATACACGAAGGAAACATTCGTGCATATAAACGTTGAAGTGGCAGGAAAGAGTTCAGAGACGACGAAGGTCCCATATTGACTAGCTTTTGCTTTTTGAGATCGCGCAGAATCGTTGCGGGATTACGGTCTTTGAACGAACGATGATAAGAAGTAATACGGATGGAATTTTGCTGGTATGAAGTTAGAGATTGTGATAAGTTTATCACACTGGAATACGCGAAATATAAAAATTGTGAAATTTATGAAATTTATGAAATATGATAATTGTGAAATTTATGGAATGTGATAATCGTGAAATTTATGATATTTATGATATTTATGAAACATGATAATTGTGAAATTTATGAAATTTTTGGAATGCGATAATTGTGAAATTTATGAAATATGAAAATTGTGAAATTTATGAAATTTATGAAGTATGAAAATTGTGATGTTTATGAGATATATGAAATCATGAAATTTGATATTAACGGGTCATACGGAGATTTTGGAAAATCGAATTTTTCTATTTCGTTTTTGGAATATACAGATATGAGAATATGTTCCCGAAAATTTTGAATCGATCCCGCGAATATTCTCGGAAATGCAGACAAATTTGTAAAGACGCTCGATAAGTACTCGTCAAAGTAAGCGCCCGATTTCTCAAAAACGGCTCAACCGATCGGTCTACAATTTTGACACAACCTTGTCGGATATATTCTTCAGATATTGATCGAAAGAATAAAATTTTCGACAACTATTTCTATTTTTGTTTCAACCATTTAACGAAAAAAATTTGGTCGAAAATCGAAATTGTTTTTTTTCCGAAGCCGCCATTTTGTCAACAATTGAAATTTCGATTATTTCTTCGATCAATACTGAGATTCATCTATCCTCGAAAAGAAGATTTTTGGGTTTTTCATTTTAGATAATCCAAACCGGAGATACTTTACTCACCGCCGGACACTTTTTTCGAGGACCTCCAGGAGACTTTCTACAGGAGCGGTGTGAATGAATATTTATAAAAATAAAGAATGCCAATCTAAAGCTCAAAGAAGCCACTACACTATCCAATACTTTTCGTTTCTCGTAAATAAAATCCTTATCCAGAAAAAAAAAATTGCCCAAAAACGACGGAGCTTCGACGGAAATTCTGGCACACTAGACTATTTGTAAAAATTTATTAAACCTATGAAACTTAGAAAATTATGAAAAAAAATACTGTTCATGAAATACTTAGAAGGCGTATAAGCGAATCCGAAAACTTCGGAGAAAATTGTTACATAAAGCACTGCTTATGCAAAGTTATGAACAAAATTATGAAATTTGTGAAATTATGAAAATGAACATAGAAAAACTGAACATAGAAAATGCATATGTGCTGCTCGGAAAGATCGCAAAGAAAATTATACCTCATGGCATTATTAATGAAATTGGAAATTATCAAATTTTATCAAATCAAAAGCATTGAAAAAAGAATACAATTTGAAATATTGACAATACGTATGCACGGGTTTAAAAAGTTTCAAAGAAAATTCTGCAACCTATGAAACTTATGAAATTATGGAAAAAAAACTATTCATGAAATACTTAGAATGCGTATAAGCAAATCCGAAAACTTCTGAGAAAATTGTTACATAAAGCACTGCTTGTGAAAATTTATGAAAAAAATTATGAAATTTGTGAAATTATGAAAATGAACATGGAAAAACTGAACTGAGAAAATGAACATAGAAAAATGAACGTTGGAAGTTATGAAAATTTATCAAACCACAAACATTTAAATAAAAAAAAATACAAATTCAAATATTGAAAATACGATTTTTAAAAAGTTTCAAACAAGATAATGTCACACCGATCGATCGATTGCTAGAAAACATAGGGATTGGATATACGTTTGCGTATACTTAAAAATAAATGGAAAAAACCATTTAGTATTATATTTAAGGTCCACCGTCATAACTTTCTAAAATCCGGAAACGAATTTCCCGCGCCTCGTATTAATCCCCAACCCTTACGGTCCGTACTGGAATGACCCCCCGTGGGGTGGGCTACCTAGAGAGAGCGTTTAGCTTCTCTGTAATTGTGGTTGTTGCTACACGATTCACTTATACAATAAAGCTGCTCAAACTTCCTTTTCGTAGTTCGTGCATTGTGGATGAATTCAACCGTATCTATTTCGTAATTATTACATATTGAATATTATTACTATTTAAGCATTTATTCATTTACACTTTTTTTTAGTAATAAGTATTTATTTATTATTAATAAATAATTATTACTCAAAAAAGTTAAAGCAAAAAAAGTTAAACCATTTGTTCATTAATTATTAATGTTATTATCACTATTGTAGTATAAACTTGGCATAATTTGCTTGTTTCAACAATTTGCAACGAAGGAAAACTTTGTTTATAAAATTTTAGAGTGGCAAACATGAAAAACTGTGGATTTCGGATATTCAGATAATACTGATAGCTTTGGTCAAGGACTACTGAAATAGCAGGAAAAATCTCCAGAAAAAGCTTTCGGTTTTTATGTAAAGCCGGATATCTACGAAAATCGAAAAATCACTACGATTCACAGTTTTTTTTTCATAAATCTACTTTTCAATAGTTGCTGCACTGAATGGTCGTCTTTCGAAGAAAATTTTCATTTTTCACGAATTGTAAAAACGCTAGACAAAAATGAATCGAATTGTATTTTGAGATCACGAATTTTTGTTGGTAAACGTTGAATGTCGGTATTAAAAGCAACCGATCGATGACACTATCTTCAACAACTTGCCCCTTTGAAAATCAAAATGTAAAATTTGCAAGCAAAAATTCGCTGTCTAAAAAAAATAAAATCAATACTTTTTCATCAAGAACTTTTCTAGCCAATGGAAAATTGAAAATATTTTCACATATGACAATTGTTTAAAACTAAATTTACAAAAAAAAAACCATACAAAAAAGCAATTAAAGAGTAATGTCAATGGAATATTAATGAAAATCAATTTCCAAATACGTTCATTTACTTTAATTCTTATTTCATTTAAAATTATTCGCAAATACCTGAAATGAAAAAGAAAGTTTTTGAAAATTGAACAATTTCTCGAAAATCACTTTTAAAAACCATGACGACTAGACGTCAAATGTTTCACTATACTTATCGAAAAATCTAAATCTAATAAAAATCATAATAAAGCTTTAATAAATATCGTGACTATTCAGTTTTTGAAACTCGTAAGTTATTCCTGAAGACAAATTTTGTTGTTTCGATGATCCTTAACCAAAGTCATCCGTTACGGTTTTCCCTCTCCCCCTTTCTCGTCGCACACCATTCCTCCCCATTATACGACATAATAAAACGATTCTCACCTCTTTCGCAGACAGTGTAAGAACTCTCAGTACTCTAGTCGAATTCCTCATTGATCTCGAAGAATACCAAAACTATTCGCCGATTTACGTTTCGTCCTCGTTCTCGGAAGACACGAATGTCTACCCTTGCGAATGTGAATACTCCAAGGTGATCTTCGATGGTTGGATGAGGATGTAACAGCATAGCCACTTAAATGTTTCATCGTTTCCATCGTGTTTACGTGATGGGGATGATTGAAGAGGAAGAATCCGTAATTGCACCTGTCATGTGTAGTAGTATGGTTTCGAACGACGGAACAACCGAAATCACCAACAACACCAATATTGAGTGAGTAACTCTTGCAACCCCTGGGGCCCCACGGGCACTTCATTTTTTCATCGACCGCCAGATTTTCCGATGTTCCTCCTCTGCGTTTTTCCTTGCTCACTGCCGCCCCCCCCCCCCTCTCCTTGGGTCTTCAGTACTGACCGGTAGGATCGAGGACATCAGCCATACCGTCACCTCCGAAAGGACTCGTCATCGTTCAACTTTTCCTCCCTCTTCCGGTCTCCTTCCCTATCGGTCCTTCCTTCACTTTTCCTCGTTTCGAGAATTCGCTGATTCTCGCCAGTCTTCAGTACTGTCCGGTTGGATCGAGTACGGCCATATTGCAGATTTGGACCATCAAGTGTCGAAGAGTTACGGTAACAAATATATGTATGTGTATATATATATATATATATATTTATTTGCACATACATACGTACATACACATATATACGTAAATATATATGTATATATACATATGCGTGTGTGTATATGTGTGTATATATATTTACACTGATATGTATCTATATATATATATCTATATATATATACACATATATATACGCATACGAGGAAACTTCACGGTACACTTTAGTAGAGACCGGTTGGATCGAGATCTCCGTCTACCATGATGATATCCAGGATCGTAAATCGGTGTGAAAGATTTTCAGTGGATAATCAACCCCTCTGTATCGAGCAGCAACAACTTCCAGCAGTGATCCTGAAGAAAGATCGATAACTCAATAGAGTCCAGTGGGATCCAATTTCACTGCCATCTCGTGTGTATACATGTGTATATTATTTGTTGTTCTGAATGGTTGTGTCTGTTCGGGTTTGTTTTGGTCTTCGAGTAGATAAAGAATCTCTGCAAAGTACCTCGTTTATTTTCCGGTATCAGGATCTCTATTCCTTCCCTTTCTTTTGATTTTTTCGTTTTTGTTTGTTTTTGCCGTTGAATCCTACACAATGAAACTCTTTTCGATCTAATGTCAGCGATAACGAAAAAACGAATAATTTCGAACGAATTTCGCGGGAACTCGAATCGAGCTACGAATGCGATACGAACGAAAATGTATTATTAGTGTACGTCCAAAATACATATACATACATATATATATATATATACATATATGTGCGTGTTTTTTGTGGGTGGGTATATATATATTCGTTTATCTACCGGAAACTGTTTAGCTGCTGTGCGCGTGACCGTGCCCCACAGAGCTCTGACAGCTCACGGCGAGTGGCCTCGCTTAAGTCTCTTGGTCGACCCCCACCCGTACGACCCAGGCCCTCTCCCGATTGGACGACTGGGATGGCTACATCGGAATCGCGCGGAAGGAGCTTTCGGAAAATTTCCCCGGCCACGCGACCGGCCAACCCTGTATACGTGTATGCGTGCCGTAGGATATACGAGGGAACAAGCGACGATCTCGCGCAAACTATACACGCGAGCGTATAACCACCCCGCTTGTATCAATACGCCCCTCTCCTCAACCGATTCTCGAGCCCTCGACGTTTTACACGTTGAGGTCGATTTATATACGTGCGAAACACCCGGCGAGCGAAACGTGGACTCGTGCGCACGCGCACGAGTCGATTCCACCCCGTGCGCATGCGCACACCCACGGAAAACCCCGTGCGCATGCCCACGATCGAAGCGAACCTCGCGCGCATCCACACAACCAATGTGACCCTCGTGCGCATCCACAAACGAGAGGTTAAACATGTTGCGACGTATTAACACATTTCTGATTTACTTTATTACTATTGTTTACGTTCCAGAGACGTCGTTTAGTTTTTTTTTTTTATTCGATAAATATAGGACTAGAAATGATTTATCACTTTACTTTTTTTTTAAACGAGTTATAAAAGTTTTCTTATTTTTTTTTGGTATCCGTTTTTTCATAAAAACCATCAGCATTTTTTGAAAGCATGGGTTTCCTATTTTAACAGTTTTTTTATGAAAGTTAACCTCCTCGGTATGTCATACTTTTTTTCTCGACAACCTACATGGCTGTCGAGAACCTACTACACGTAGATATACACGAAGTAATTACTCTTAGACCTTTCAAGCATATCCAATTCGTTGGAATTCACTTCCTCGAAAGTTCTTATCTGTACAAAATGTCGGAAGTGTGTCGACCTTAAATCTATAAGTAATCATTGATATTTTCCGCGTCGTGATTATCCCACATTACCAGCTTTCGCTGCAGGCGAATGTTGTTTTCATGATTTCTCTTTTATAGGAAAGTTCTGTCGTAGCTCGATGATTCATTTTCTCCATGAAAATAAGTGTTCTTAGCTTTCGCGCAACACCCCTCGATGATTGATTCAGCGTTTGGTCCGAGCGTTCTTCATTTCGTGCATCAATAAGGTACGCCTCAAAAATACTCAAAAAGTTAGGGACCAGCTGGGATAATACGTAATGCATCGGAATATTTTACCAGAGGTCATTCGAAAAATGGAATGAAAAATTGCAGCACGTGTAAATAGTTTATCGCTATTTTGTAAACCATCCTATGTATCCACTTTTTTCTCCGTCACCCTACTCAACTTACTGTTGAACATGTGTCGAACGTCCGGAAAGAAAAAATCGTGCGGTGAGTTTTTTCCTACACGGATCATATTTCAAATTAAAAAAATGGTGGAAAGCTGTTGTTCGCCATTGAACAGAACGGAAGATGTACCTTCACATTATTATTTTTTTTTTTTTCAAATATCAATCGTTTAAGAGAACACTCGTTTTATATTCCTAATGGAAAAAGTCTACACGTCAAAGAATGTAATTCTTCGGTCCAAACTTCCTGTCTGCCTCTTTGTCTCCTTTTTTCACTTTATCAAATTGCAGCAAAAGTATTTTTTTAAAACCACGTCGGTCCAAGCAGAAATATTGTCAGGCTGGCCTGATATCTGATCCGGGCCTGATGACAATGCAGTATTAATGCCTGAAAGGTGTGCTTTCCTTTGCTTAACCCCGCAAATTTCCCTCAGTAATCGGACAACTGGACTTGCGATTCGTATCGCTTGATACGGCTAGCTTCGGGCGATGCTCAAGCAACTGAACTTAGGACTCAATTCGATTCGTCTAATCCGGCTAACGTTGGGTGATGGTCAAATATGGCTAATGTCAGGTGATAGACAAATGATTGTACTTCACAATTTAGAGGTTTTCACATGTCCGACCTTATTCTTTCAATCTCTAGAGAAACCCTAGAAAAACACGAGACATAGCAGTTTTACGACACGCAATGCGGTATTGGAGACCTGGCCTCAAGCGATTTGCTCTCTTATCCTAATAAAACAGCAGGGGCTATAACTAAGTATCGTATAATCCTGATTATGCTATTATCAGGCTAACTTATCGTATGCAATGATCGAATATCAGTTTGTCTTTTACGAGTTACCATGACCCAGTGAAAAAACGAACTGCGCAGATCGAAAACAAAAAGTTACTTGTAAAAAGAGATGAAGCAACAGTGAGAAGCGGTAAGAAGCGAGAAAGGGAGGCCACAGCGATAAACAGGTACATGGTGAGTGAGAAACAATCCGTAGAGAATCTTAAGGTTTGGCGGTTATCATATTTGTTCCTTCGTAGTTTTTATTTTCCTTCGCTTCCCATGTTGGAGTCGTCAAGAATATCAACAGGCCTTGGCCAACGCATGGTTATCGATAATTACCCAAGCGTCACTCATATCGGATCCAATAATGGGTTAGTATTGTACACTGTCACTTCTAATTTTTTAACAATTGGTATTGCCCTACCAATACTGGTGCATGGTACTGCTGGCAATGAATCGCCGAGAATAAGCTACCACTAGTGGGCCAACATTGGTTGCCTTTATTTGTCATCACTATCGATTTTGTGATATCTGCCATTGCTGAACCAACGCATTATGGCCAGTATAGGTTACCAACCATTGGCGCAATAACGGCCAACGATTCTACGCCGTGATTGGTTGTCTCGGATCGGAAAGTCCTAGGTTCGAATCCCGGCACCGAACAATATGTGTCTTAGATATTTTTGGGGTGGGTTAAAAATCCCGAAGTTTGATTCACCAGGAGACCTAAAATTTCGAATTTTAATATTCCGAAACCAGGAGTTTCGTAAAGATTTTGCTGGCATGAGCTTTCCAAAACTCGTAGTTTCGGAATATTGAAATTCGGAATTTTGCGTCTTCTGGTGTAGCCATTGGGGTCCATAAACTACGCCACCGGTGTCACGAATTGGTACACGCAGGGATCACAAAAGTGGACACGAGTGTTTCTCTAGTGTCAGGAACTCCGGCAGCAAAGAAGCGCTGTTTAAACAATAGTTTTATTAATAAATCTTAATCGTTTCACTTTTACAATAAATTAATTTCGTTTTAAGGGCTTTAATGCATATGCTTGAACCATTAGTTTTCCGTTTCGCTACATCGCGCATGAATCAACAGTGGAAATCTGACGCCGGCGCTCTTAAAGCCTCAGTAACTGGAACGTTTGCCTTACCCATTTCAAAGTACAAATAACCAAGGATGGAACTTCAGCCTTAGTGGACCAATTGCTGAAACAGTATTTAATTCGGCAAGAAATTAAGCCAAATTTCAAACTAACTTGGAACAAATTTGTCACAAACTAACTAATCAAATTTTAAACTAAAAAATTGGGACAAATTTGAAACTAATTCGAACAAATTTGAAACTAAATTGGCACAAATTGGAAACTAAATCGGGACAAATTAGAAACTAATTTGAAACTACAACGAACAAACCAATAACCTAAAACGACTAAAACGACTGTTATTTACGATTTCATAATTACCCATTACCTAAAAAATTTACGGAAAAATAAAATCAAAGTTTCTTCAGCAACAAATAAATAAGAAAACGTATCCGTTATTTCTCGCCCATTTGCTATACGATTTGATTTTAAAACAGGTTTCCCAGAATAAACTCCCAAAAAAAAAAAAACTCCCACAAAAAACTACCAAAAAAAATTCTTGCAACCCTTCGAAATATTCAATACAAGAACTATTCCCAAAATTATGAAGAAAAAAAATCATTTTTACATACTCCTCGTTGTTCCCAGAAAGTTCCTAACGAAAATCGTTTTGGCTCGGACACGTAATACCCAAGTATTCAAACTAAGCGTTCAAAAGTTCGCTATCTGCGTTACACATATTTTCGTTCCGCGCATATATATATATATATATATATATATATATATATATATATATATATATACTTACGCTAATTCAATCCGAGAGCACACGCGGTTTGTGCACTGTTTGGGTTGATTGTTCTCCCTCCCTTCGCACCTATGCCTACACATATGTACATATGGGTAGACGCGAGTGTGATGATTGTGTGCATCAGTGTACAAATATAGTAGTTATCCGCGAGCTTGGGTGAGCGCGCTAGCTCACGTTCGCGTCCGCGACGCCGTGTTACTGGGATAAAAGGTGAATGTACTCGTCGGTTGCTCTCGTGTCCGGCCAGCATAGCAGTGTCTCACGTCGATTGGAGGGATGCCGCGATCGTGAGCCACCAAACCCCCCCCCCCACATCCCCCCTCTACCACCCGACCCGTCCCTCCCACCTTCGCTTCTTTCTGCCGTGCGAGCATGTCGACAAAGACGAAGGTCATCAAGCGCCTCGACGAACGTCCTCAACTCGCGTGATATCAATTTCCCTGTTCTTTATGCATATTAATTAATTAGTTAATATGTCAATAATAAATATGTATACGTAAATGTTTACATATATATATATATATATATACATATAAATGTTTTTCAGATATAAGTTTGTTATTTATATATTGACTAATTACTTAATATGCATAAAGAAGAGGGAAATTGATAAAACGCCAGGATATGTGTACACACGTATACACACATGTACTTTTGGAACAAACGTAGACAAAAATTTAGTGACAAATTCATTGCAATATGGAACGTTTTACTTTTTGCGATAAATATTCGGAATCTCGTAGTTTTTAAGCTACACATTGTTTTCGAGTTAACACGTTTTTGAAGCATAACATAAGTAAACAAAAAAAAAATCAATACAATTTTTATTAATTGCTGAAATGATAGGAGCGTCCTTTTTTGAAATCGTACCACTTTATTCTATAATTGGTGCCTCCGGTTTCAGTTAAAACGAATAATTGCCATTGAAGAAAAAATCAAAGGAAATAAAAAAATGAATAGTTGAAATAATTGACTGGTGGATAATCAACGTTACTCTATCGATGACAATCAATGAAGCTTTCGGAATGCCAATGAAATGAACACTGAAATCGCTGGGGTAATGATTATGCAGAACTATTAACTATAAAACGAATTCTATTGGCTGAACTGTCGATAGTTGGTGGAATTAAATGTCTATATATAATAAACACAGAAATGGCTGTTCCGGATGTTAATCCCATCATCAACCTTGCTAAACGAATACCTGTGCAACCGTGTACAATAAAACACACAATAAAACTAGAATTAGAATTGCTGCATTAAAAGACTGTGAGACGAGTCACAGGAGACTCCAAGCAGCAACTAAGCGAGCGTATATATATTTTTATACAGGCTCTATAGATACATGATAAATTTTGTAAAATCGTCCGATGGAATGCAACCGTAAAAATAAAATGGATAATCCTGCCATGAAAATCTTCAAATATGAAAATCTATGTTTTTCGTGATTATCCTTCGTAATTCGATATGAATCATTCACAGCGAGTGAAAAAAAAAAATATCGCACTGCCAGGTACTGCATTGTATTAAAAAAAAAACTTTTTTGAAAAATTATTAATTTTTTTATCATTTTTCTTTCATTATTAATTTTATTTTTATTTTATTATTAATTTTATTGAAAGACTCAAATAATATAATAATATGGGGAACCATTAAAATGAAATACATGGCATTTTAAAAATAATTTTTTTTTGTCTTTGCGTCGATTAGGATAGAGCAATTTTGTTAACACGAGGACAGTCTTCGATACAAATTAATTAACGAGTAACGACAGAGACAAGGTTACGAATGACGCGGGGAGAAGGAAAATCAACATTATTACCTGTAACGAGCGACTGACGTGCATAAAATTGATATATCTTAAGCTTTATCAATTATATCCGAACGGCATATCTTATACACAGAAATTAACAACTCAGCAATTATTGCAAACAATTATCCCTTCAAAATTATAGCCCGTCGCCAAAAATCCTTTCATAAATTATTTCGGAACATTAAAAGGAACAACCATACAAAATTTCAGTTGCATCAGGGTACCTTGATCCCACCCTTAAAAACTACAATTTCTCAACGTGAATTCCTAAATTACGTCATAGAGAAACTTCCAATCAAGAACTCGAATACTGGGAATACAAAAGTACGCCGTATAGTCATTTCCCTCTCAGAAATTCACTGGGATACTACATTACGATTGCGCAACCCGAAAGGTTCGCCGTGCAGCAAAACTTTGCGGGGGACGATCTAGAGAATACCGGTGCTACAACAATGGTGATATAATAGGTGGGAGATGGAGCGCGAGATCGGCGTTGCCAGAGAAGATTCGAAACCGTGGTAAGAAGAAAGACCCATGGATAAACGCGAGAAACTAGTGTGTGTGTGTGTGTGTGTGTGTGTGTGTACACATTGGTTTCTCGCATTTATTAAGTTAATGAAAAAATATAAAAATATTAATTCATAAATATTATATTAAATAATAATTCAAAAATATTATAAAAATATTAATTCATAAATATTATATTAAATAATAATTCATAAATATTATACTAAATATTAATTCATAAATATTATATTAAATATTATCAGTCATGATTGAATAAGTCATATAGAAGTATCATATCACCCTTCGTCTTCATTATGAGAAGACTATTAATCCGATTTGAATGAAACAAACGCAGAAATGTAGCTTGAAATATTGAAAATGCGATAGAATTAGAATTTTGTAGAAAACAAAGTTTCAATTGCCAAATATGCGTTAAAATAAGTGCCGTCGCGAAAACCGTGATTTTTGTTTTATATTAAAAAATTATAGCTAAAAATAAAAATAACCAATTAAAATCTAAAAATAAAATCTAAAAATAACCAATTATAAAATTGGTTATTTTTAGAGATAGTTAAATAAAATCTTCACGAAAATAATGTAAACAGATAGAATTTTTATTAAAAAAATTGTGCAATATTGGATTTAAAAAAAAGTATTTTTTTATCCAATATTGATCCAATGTTGAAAAAAAAATATTTTTTGATACAACAGGATTTTTTATTTAAAAAAATTTTTGCTATATTGGATCTTTCGAAAAAGGTATTTATTTGGCCATTAGCCGTTAGAAGCTTCATATTTAGCCCAACAGCTGACGTTGGGGTCCACTGGAACCCAAGTGTATACGAAGGTGCTTTAAAGCGTCAAAACTCAGCTTCATTTTGCCTTTTTACTATTTTTAACTTTTGTCAATTTTTGAAAAATTCTCTTCCAGTTTTTCAACGTACTGCGAGTTTTTACGTTTTATGAGAGTCATTCATTTTTTCGATTTTTCCTCTGTCTCCTTTATTCCAAAATTCTCCTTCTATTCCCGACTCGTCACACCACCTCCCCCCCACCTTGCGGCCGCAGCCGACTTTCCCCCTCTCTACCGTATTCCCCGTGTCATTTATGACACGGGCATAGGGAAACTGCGGAAAAACTATGCCGTTACAGCCTGTCTCAAGTTCATCTCCTGGCTGTGGAACGAGTTTTATCGAAAAATGTGGAAGAAAAATTTCTAGTTTGAGCCTCTCGATTCGATGGCAAGTCTGAAACCACTTGACCAACGCATCGACTCCATTTTTACTTTTTTTTTTGTAGCTGGTTCGTTATTCCGGCAATGCCGTTTTTTCAGAATTGTAAATTGTTTGGTGAACTTTGAAAAATAGTGAACTGCCCATTTAGCGATACGATCTTAGAAAAAGACAACTTTGTTTGATTTTACACAAATTGCTGCTATTTTTTTCGCACGAGTTCTAAAGTATTCTTTGAAACTCAGCCAAATTTGCAATATTTAATCAAACGAAACAAAAGTTGTATTTTCCGTGTTTTGAATCACTGGATTTTTGTACATTTTTTTTCTCAAATTTCGTTGCATCGCTATTTTTGTTGAAAACGCCAAATAGCGTTACAAAAAACTTTCGGAGAAAAGCAATCTTAAAACAGTTTAATTTTGTAAAAATAAGGAAAAACAATTTTTTACTCCATTGACTGAATCTTCCAAACCTCATAGTTTTCAAGTTACGCCACCCGATACCGTCTTTTCGTAAACCGACTGTTTTTTCCAAACAACACCAGGCACCATCCCTGTTTAAAGAATTTCAAATATTGTTTCAAACAAAACTGAAGCTAACGATGTCTTTATTTAAGAACTTATTACTAAACGATGGAATTCCGATTTTCCAAAGTCTGGCATCTCATACAGCAAGGTGAACAATTCTGAAAAAAACAGTATTTTCAAAATGCCGATACCGAGAACAAAAAATTGAAAAAAAAACAATTATTCACGAACTTGGCTTTGTCTACTCAAAAACTCTACTAAATAAATTGGTGTACGTTTTTTTTTTTTCGTCGAGATAATTGATTTTTTGTCCAAATAGAAAACTTACGGAGTTCCTAATTCTAATACATACACACATATTCGAACGAACGCGCATCTATATATATATATTATTCAGCATATGCGCACACGCTTGATTCAGTACGTCGGTATACGCGGAAAAGGACGGACGAAGTCTCGGTGTCAGTGTTCTCGTGGTATCGCCCATCATGGCGGGTTCTTACTCGAAGTAAGCGGACGCAAGCAACGAGAGCAAACCGTGGAGAGCCTCTAGGTCGGACGTTCACCCTGATGGTGCTGATGTTGCTTCTTCGTGTTCTCTCTCCGCGAGCACTTGGTCGTCGTTGTGTCGTCATCGCCATTCTATAGAGCGGAAGCAGTAGGTATACATTTGGGCGAGAAGGGTGGCTGGTTCGAGAGAAGGAGGACTCGATGACTGAGAT
Organism: Ophioninae sp. A BG-2022a; assembly: GCA_030523105.1. Taxonomy (NCBI): domain Eukaryota; kingdom Metazoa; phylum Arthropoda; class Insecta; order Hymenoptera; family Ichneumonidae; species Ophioninae sp. A BG-2022a. Next base: position 7,020 of record JAPYZI010000382.1, on the reverse strand, counting down.
GAACCAAGTTCAACGATAAACACAGAGAAAGAGAGAGAGAAACGATGATGATTATGATAGATTTTAATATGCCCCAATAATTACTCTCGGCCAATGTAATGAAACATACAACAAAAATAATAAAACAACATAACGGCAGAAATAATAGTAATATTAATTAGAATTAATAAAAAAACTAGAAAAAGAGAAAATAAAAAAATTAGAGACAAAGAGAACGAATCTATATATATAAAACGAATTTTAGTAAGCTCCAGGCATATGCCTAGAGCTTACTAAAAAATTTTCTGGTCCTCTGTAGAATTAATTCATTGATTGGTATTGCATATGGATATTTGATGTATCGCCTCTTCGAACTAACGACAGAGGGCTGGGGGAGGCGGAGGGTGATTGATGAAGGATAAACATAAATAATCCATAGTGATAGGCAACTTGAATTATCCAGCAGAATCGTTAACCTAGATGACCCCGTACTAAAATCCCCAATGTGTTCGATCCTCGGTAAGTTAGCTCTCACAAATTAGCTCTGTTCAGATTGCAGTGGCTCTATATGAGGAACTTATCGTTGAGTGGAACCCTGGCATATGTCGAGAATGAAAGGCAACGAGCAGTCAATCACACGTCTAGCACATTCTATCCTTCTATCGCAATTGTTTAACCTGTAAAAAATGTAACAATTCTTTCTGACGTTCTGAATCAAATACACTAACGACCCCCAAAAATCTTTCTTTTTAGGATTCCGTATCTCAAAAGGAAAAAACGGAAACCTTATAGGATCACTTTGTTGTCCGTCTGTTCGTCAAGACCCTTTATCTCGGGAACGCGTGAAGATATCGAATTGAAATTAAAACCAGAGCTTCGGGTCTACGGTCCCTTGAAGCTCTGAAAAAATCAAACTTCTAAGTTAACGTAAAAAGAAGATCCGACCGTTTATGCCGAAAAAAACGTATATTTCAACTCTCAAGGGAATCAAAATTTATAGGGTATTTTCCGTTGACCTAGAACTATGAAATTTGGCAAGCAATAACCTCTCATACTACAAGTATAGGGAAAAATCTAAAAACTATACACTCGTAATTAAATATTGAAAAAAAAACTCGGAAAAAACTGGGAGACTGGATTCCTGAACTATTTATAATAATATGTACCTACAAATTTGTACGAAAGCCTCGTCGAACGAGTTCGACTCGCCCTTGTCCGAGTTTTTTTCCCCATACAAGGGCAAAAGTAAACCGTGTCTTCGAGGATTAAAAGACTTGCCAAATCCATGATTACCCCGGACCCAAACATAAACGATAATGCAAACATCGAAGGGCTTTAAATATTACGAGGATAATATTAATGAAGAACGCGGAAAGTTCGTATTGAACTACAAGCACCGCGTTGATAGCCGTGCAATGCCGTGAATAAGTGATGATAAGTAGGTAGGTGGGTAGGTAGGTAGGTAGACGGATAATGCCTTCAGTGAGACAGCGAGATAGGACAATTGCTGGAGACGTTGAGGAGGAAGGAGGAAAATAAAGTTAGGGGAGGGGAAGGGTTTGCCAATGGCGGAGGGAAGGGCGGGAAGAAGAAACCAAAGAGGAAGGAAAGGTTCGACTAAGAATCGGTTTAGCTGAAGGTGCGAGCGAGAGCAATCTCGAATAGATAGAAAGGCTACGGGGCCCGTCTCTCGCTCAGGCTGCGTCTCGCGACTGTGCTCTCCTCGTTAGGTTAGGTGCGTTGACCCGGGACCCTCCGAGCTCGCGTTCGCGAGCCACTAGCTAAATATCAACCGCCGTACTCTCATCGTGGCTCGTATCGTTCCGCTCTGTACACAGATATACACGTTTTTGTTCTTCTTTTTTTTTTAACTTAATTTTTTGTGACAACTCCACCGAGAGCGGAAGTGAAACGAAGAGGGAATGACGTTCCGAAAACTTTCAACCTCACGTCAAACTGAAATTCTCCGGTGACCTTCGTTTTAACAATTTGAGAAAACGCCTTAAAGGATTTTTGTTCACTAGCGATAGTTTTTCAAGATATATCTAATTTGGAACATTATTTATTCAACTTCGCTTCTGCTAGCCCAAAAGAACCGAAATAAGTCTAAGCTCTGTCGTACCAAACAAAATACACCTAACTTCTTTAAAAATCGACGTGACGAGCGATGGACAATCAGAGGCGAGCACAGATGAAACCGGAGGAGTGGGACTATCGATCAGCTGTGACAAGCGATATCGATATACTCGCGCGCGATGAATCAGTAATCTTTACATTCAAATTTATATAAACTTTAATTACAAAATTTAATTTATAGAAAAGTTAAAATATATATTTAAGTGAACTTTAATTTGAACACTTAAAAGTAATAAACTTAACATTAAAATTAATAAATAAATAAAACAAATTTTTCATTCGGTAACTATTGATCATCCCTAAAAATTCGGTTAGGCGTTCTTTTTTAATATTAATAGCAAGATCTGTGCAAAATTTTAGCTTGACCAGCGGACGATCTTGAAGTATTACCTTCAAAATCTTCAAAATTCAATATTTCGAAAAATATCGCGCGTCGTCAAAAATCCTTTTAGAGGCTGTTTTTAAATATCGAAATAAAGGTCTGTGTAAAATTACAACTCGATCGAGGAAGTCGACTGAGAACTCAACCACAAAGACGAATCTTCGATCTCGGGGACTTTGGACTTCTAGATGGGTCAACGAATCCTAACCTCACAAAAACGTCGACTGATAATAACAAACTCGAGGGGTAAACAGGTTATGTCGGCGAGAAAAATCAGCTTTTTCTGTGATTTTTTAAAAACGTTTTCACACATTTTCACACTTTTGTGAAAATGTGTTTTTTTAAGATCCCCTCGAAATTTAATTTATTCTGAGTGATAACAACAAACTCAAGGGATGAGCAGGTTATGTCGATGAGAAAAATCAGCTTTTTCCTCGATAAAAAAAAAGTTTTAAAACATTTTTGAAAATAAATGTTTAACAAAGTTTTTAAACTTTTTAAAAATGCGTTTTTAACAATGTTTTCAAAACTTAAAAAAATGCATTTCAAAAATTCATTTTTTAATCAATATTGACGTATGACGTATAAAAAAAATTCATTTTTTATCAATATTGACGTTTTATCAATATTAACAATATTGACTTTTTATCAATATTTTTATCAATATGATAATATCAATATTGAGGGGATCTTTCAAGATCCCCTCGAAATTTAAAATCGACTACGAAAATATCCAAGAAAGTGTTTCTCTTGGACGTTCCTGTTTCGAAATCGAAATTTCTACTTGATTCGTAAGACAACGTAGAGTACTGTTTTCAATGAATTAACTTCGGATACGAAAGTAGTTTCCTACCTAGTATATATAAAGGAAAAACCGGATATGCTTTCATATTGAACCATTTCACTTACCTTCTTCACTATACTTGATCTCATAGTTGCGTTCGTGAACATGCACCAAAGAAAATAATGCTGGTAAACGGTTACCTGGTTAATTTCCATTGTACGTGACATCCTACTGGATAGACACGTTCGTACTCACTAGCGATACGAGAAAGCGGCTTAAGCTGTCACGGGGTCGATGGAAAGACTGAAATGAATGACCGAATGAAAGTACGTAGGTTGTTTCGTTTTCCGTCATAGATCGAATAGTTTTTCTTGCCAATGTCTAAACGTTCAGAATATTCGCTCTGATCGGTTTGGACGAGTTTTTAAAATTTCTCAGGTTCAATAGTGTATATTTTGGTTTGTTAGGAATCGATGTTTCTTTGTTTAGATTTATTTGCGTTCGGTGTACTTTATTCGATTTATTTCAGCTCGATGTTTCTATGTTTGGGTTTGTTTGGAATCGAGGTTTCTTCGAGTTTGTTTGGGTTTGATGTTTCGTTTGGGTTTATTTATATCAATACTACATATCTTATGATGGTACGAAGTAAAACGAAGTTTCTTTTACCGAGCGTATAAGCCAAGTTTCGTAGCGAAACTAGCACATGATTATAGTGCACCCAAGCGCTGCATCTTTACGTGTGTCGACACTGATACATTCCAAGAGAAAGTTGTACCAGGCCAATAAGGCGGTAACTGCAGAAAGTTTATGTACATATTTATTTGTTTATTTATCCTGTGAGTGGAAAGCCACGATAATAATCAAACGAACGGACAGTCAATATTTTATTTATCGTGCTAATAATAGTTATATTAATTTACATTACACAGCTACGTAAACACAAAAAAATATCTCGAGGGAGTGTCTTAATAAATATATTAAACCGATAATATCAATATTGACATACAGACTTTTTTATATTAAATCATACAATTTAATATACAGGGTGTTTCATGATTACTGACCCATCCAGGACTGGCAGATTTGGAGAGGTGCCAAAAACAATCCTGCCAAGGAGTTTTTTGATTCGCCAAATAGTATTCGAACGGGAGCGATCAGAATTTCGGGGTTCGAACGAATCATGTATCTGTGCATTTCACTTCCATTATCAGTTTCCTCCTTCCCCCTACCCCCAACTTGTTTTCATTTTGTATTTTTCCTGGTTGCCTCCAACGCGAACGTACAAATGCATTTGTACTTGACGAATATCTTTCCGTATCAGTAAAGCAATATACGCTGTACGTTGTACGTTTTCTCGCCATCGGCAATTGAGAGCTTCACTGCGCTGGCTAACTGTATTTTGACTTTGTGGCCTGAATTGCGGTAACACGGTAACTGGCTCCGCGACACTCTGACTAACGGAGCAATTCACGAGGGAGGCGAGCAAACAGTACACCGAACTTCCACTGACACTTCTTTTTGCAATTCCTTCTTTAGCCGGAGCAATTATTGTTTCCTTAACAAATCGTGGTTTAAAAAGTTTTTCTCACCGAGGTAGTAGCTGAATTGTATACATTTATTTTGATTTTTTTCGGTTACGGTAAAATTTATATCTCAATTATCTCAAGATTTGATATTTTTCATGTGTAATTTATATCAATAATGATAAACAATTTATATGTAAATAATTGTATTAAAAAATATTTTTTGAATATTTGATTTATTATTAAAATTAATATTAATTACATATTGCAAACCTTCAAATAGTACGATCATTTAAAAAATAAAAATATTGAGCTATTTTGTATTCTTATTTTTTAAATATAATTTCTTTTTTATAGAAGTAAATATTTTGTATCGTCTCGCATTATTTTAGATATATAATTTTATATAATTTATACAATGATATAAAATCTTAAAGAAAAATTATAAATAACTAATGAGTTGTTATTTTCAAATATTGCGTTACGATGTTAAATTATATACTTTATTAAACTTCAATAATTTGATTACTTCGATCGAATAAGAATAAATGATAAAAAATTACATTGAAAATGTGACGAATATTTATGCTATAAAATCGCATAACTATCACGATAAATTCAATTAGTTTGGTCCAATAAATAAATAAATAACAATTCAATGTTTGGTTCGTATAATTTCATTGTAGCTTATAGACAATGAGGCATATTGAACTTTATCAGCCATTCAATCAATCTCTTTACCTCTCCCTATGTCCCTCTCGTCTATCCACCACCATAGCCATTTCTTGGCGCACACGATTTGCATACGGGCGGCATTTCTTTCGTCTCATGGTGCCTCCATTGCGATAAACGGCAGGAGGACCTTGAGCCTTAACCCACTCTTACTTGCAAAACGACTCCCTTCCTCGGCTTCTCGCTCATGACGCACGCCATCTCCTAGGCTTACGTGTGTCTTGGTACGCGTACGTATGTATTTATATGCCCATATACAGGGTACCCGGAGAAATTACATACAAAGGTGAAAATCAGCGCCATTAAATTTTTTTTTCTTATAATTTGAGCACTAACTACTGCTCCCGAACAACGATTTAAAACTTTCAAAAGAACTCCAGTTAATTTCCATAAATCCTAGGCAAAGCGAAATTTTTATTTGTTTTTAACAAATTTTATTTATTTATTATTTTTATTTTTATTTTCACATCATTCCCATTAATTATGTTTAACGCTATTTGAGGTATTTCATTTTTAAAATTATGCCAATTTCGAAGATTTTTTTTTAACGTTATCATTCATTTATCAACTTTAAAAATAGTATAAATTAAATATCAAGATTGAACCATTTTTTACAAGAATTTATTTATCGTTGAAAACCTGAAAATTTTGGAAAAATCTTAAAACTATCATAACTAAAAAAATATTAAATTCTTACCTCTAGTTTACGCGGATTGAATAGTTTTAAATTACATCTATAATAAACTCTTTGAAGGAACCGTATGTATTTCCGGTCTTTGCCACCAGCTTCTAATAACAATAAAAAACTTCTCCAAAATTGCATAAAACTTTTACCGACCTTTTAAAAACGTCCTAAATTTTCTAAAAGCCTCTAAAAAAAAAACATCCGAAAACTTTTGAATGGTCAAACGAACTTCTAAAAACTTCGGAAAAATAAGTCGAAAAATTTCTAAAAGCGTCTAAAAACGCTTGGCAACTTTCAAAAGCTGTCTTTGAATTTCCGGTACACCCTGTACATAATCCTTCTTATCTACTTCTGACCTCTCTTCACTCTCCGTTCTTTCACTGTACTCCCCCCTTAAAGATACACACGGACAAGTCACATACACAAACCCATCGATTTGCATACAACTATACACAACCACCATCTTCCGTCTCTCGGCGTTCTTCTTCCGCATTCCCGGAGCTCAAGTGCTAGACACTCGAAGAGAGTCACGAGTGCCTGAGCTCTCTCCCTCCCACTTTTGTACTGTCTTCTCGTCTCGTTCTTATTATCGTTATTTTTGCTTTCTACCTTTGCAACTTGTAACCCCCCCCCCCTGCTCCCTCTGCTGCTCCCGCGTTTGTTCAGTCCGTGCCCATTCACGTTACTTGCGCACCGTTTTTTTTTTTTTTTTTTTTTTTTTTTTTTTTTTTTTTTTTTTTTTTTTTTTTTTTTTTTTTTTTTTTTTTTTTTTTTTTTTTTTCTTTTTTTCTTTCTTTTT
>JAPYZI010000381.1:0-55657 GCA_030523105.1 Ophioninae sp. A BG-2022a | reverse complement strand
AAAATTTCGAAAATCAATTTCTCCGCCATTTCTTCATAAAAATAGATTAAACAAAGCTCAAAATGTGTACTTTTGACTGCTTCAGAAGTTTATGCTCGGTAAACTTGTGAAAGTGCAATACGATGGATCGTAGCCCGCAATTTCTTCCATGATAAATCAATCTGCGCAATTTCTTTCAAAATTTTGATAAACGCCGAGCATGTTCCTCTTAGAGCAAGCATCCTGCATACACACAATAATTTTCTCCCAAGCGGATGAAAGGTATTGGCGAAATTGGATTTAAAAATTTTGATGTAGCTACGAACGTGTTCGTCATTCCCTTCAGCTGCTATCTGAGTTGCGACGCGATATATTACGAAATCTTAAATTTGTCTCTGCAAACACGAGGATTAGATTTCTGATATAGAATCACGTGGAAACTGATTTGAATAATCTGACCATGCAAAGGAGCTTCGCAAAGGCGTCTTCAACGTCGATCCAATTTGCAGAGAGAGACGAGCTCAAAGATGAACAATCTCCAGTCTACGTCCCGAGACGTAGACCAAAGTAATATAAGAAGAAACAGAGTGCAGAACGAAGCTTAAGAAAGTTCACCCCATAATTTTCAGGCAACGGGCATGGAGTAAGATAAAAAAAAGTCATTGAGTTTGAAGTGACAAGCCTCTTGGCTTGCCTGCTTGGCGAATAATGGAGAGGGCGTTACCGACTACAAGACAAAGGGACAAGGGGGATAAGTTAAAAAGAAAGTCGAGATGTGTTAAAAGCCTCCTGGGAAAGTTGGAAGGAAGAATAGACCGAGACGGAGATACTCCAGCCGCCCAAAAACTGCTAATGAGAAGTAAACAAGAAGAGAAACGGAGCTTTCTCCGAAGATATAAGAAACTTGCACTAATTATGCGAAACTCAATTTGCCGTTACTTCTGATTTTTCTTACGTTCATTCGTGAACCTTGAAGAGTATACGATTGTGAAATTATGCATGAAAAAAAAACTCTCGACGATAAATGAATTTTTAAAGATGTGATACATTGGATAGTAAGACGACAATTTTTCCTTTAAATTCTCAAAACGATCGGTAAAGTACTTTAGCCACTGTCAACAATTAATTTTGAATGGAAATGAAGGAAAACGCAACTTTAGACGAATCTTGCCAAATCGGAAATTTCAAAAAACGTGCAAGTGAAAGAAAATACTCTAGACGATGGAATAATACGGTTCGATTTGTACGAAGCTTAAAAATTATTTGCTTCGCTTCCATACATTCATTGTCACAAAAGCCTAAACTTTTATCGAGTGAGTTGTTTGTCCCTTCTTCCGAAATTCCCCTGATCCGCTTTCCTAAATGACCAAGAGTTTGCTGACGACGCAAACTTCTCGCTAATAAAGTTTTTTTGTTTAATGATTCGCGTTGAACGTTCGTGGAAAGAGGTGGTGCTGATATAACGCAAAAAGGAAGCACGTAATCGTCGAAGAGGGGTTGGGAGGTATCTTCACGTCACAACTTTCCGCACCCCGTGTGCTTCAGAGTAATTACCAATCACCCGAGGATTACGCGCTCCCAAGCATCAAAATCCCAATAATTGGTTCTGAGGTAGCCCCCGAGGGTGGTGGTTCGAGTCGATCGCGACACGTACCAAATTGTTGGTAGGTCGATGATCGATCGCATTGCTTCTCACCCTCTCTCCCGCCCACCGATACTTTTCTTCACTCGTCGTTTCGGTCTCGTACGAGTCGATCGAAAACTCGATGTATCTGCGGAACAATTTTCAACCCTTACCTTATCATGGGTTTTTTCCCATCACGGTACTCGATCTTGCTCGTATAAAAATATATACGAAAGTGTTCCCTCAAGGTGACGTACCGATGAACGCCGATACGACACAAGTTGATAGAAAATAATTGATTGGAAAATAATTATGTGCACACGAAAGTCGTTTTTCCAGGTCTTCCATCATCCTAACATTATGAAACCAGAAGTTTGTGTCTATGTATGTTTTTTACTTTTTAACGCTAAAACGGCTCAACGGATCGGAATGAAATTTGGTATCCAAGGTAGCTTATATTCTAGAATGACAAATAGCCTATAATTCATACCGGAAATGTGTACCGATCCCGTGGGATGAGCAATTAAATTGAATATTATCGTAACTCCTTGATGCTCAAACGGCTGAATGGTGTTCGACTAAATTCCAGTAATCTGCAAGGTGCAGTTATTTTTTTAATAATTTAATAGTTAATAATAGTTTCATTGATAAAATTGTTATTTATCATGAATGATCTTTTTGATATCTTTAATAATTAATTATTAATTAATCGTTGATCAAAGTGTTCATCGTCTTACGGGTATAATAATAAAAATAATAATAATAAAATTGAAGAGCAGTGACATCGACGAAAATTAACCATGAAAACCGAAAACCCGAACTAAAAGAGCAACGGAAAATTACAGCAGCAGGGGACGAGTGCTGAAAATGTAATTCGCGAGTGCCTTCACCGAATTGACAATTCAAACAAATTTTTCAAAACGGAACAATGAAATTCTCATTGTGCGTCGTACAATTTTTTGGTGGTCTCGTTTTCGGGAGGACGTACGAATGGAGATCATCATCATTGAACACTATTCAAGATATCCCGATGGGGAATAATTCACTGCCGAGTTTATCAATAGGTGTTATAGTTCCTCACACGAATTTCGGCGCAAGGGAATACACCAAAGCAATTAACAACGCTGTTAGCAGTCTCCACAGGGGAAGAGGTCAACCGAAATTGTCGTTTTTGTCGAAATATCGTTTCACCCAGCACCATGTCACGCATAGGTTAATGCGACTCGCGCCCAGCCCGACAGGTAATAAAACCATCGAATATTTCGTTTATGCAAAGCTTTTATATATTGTAATTGACATTTTTAAAGCGCTCCTCTAATACATCGATAGAACGATGCATTCATCGAAAATTTAATCTCCGTATGAATGTTCCACGTGATCGAGATAAAGTGGCGTTGTGCGTGGCCAATACTCGGAGCGGTCACCGTTAAGCTTTACACCGATGCATCAATTAGTTAAGCTGAAACCTTGTTTTAGCGACCTTGATTGAATTCTGTACATCAGAAGACCAGAATAATATGGGGCCATCTATTCCGGCACGGATTTTCCACGCTTTCCTTCTGCCCTTGGCAAATGCGGTGGCTAAAATGGCTCTCAGAAAAGTTAGGTTAAGCTAACGAAGTACGAATAGGGAGCGACAGAAAAGGATTCAACTGCCGAGGTTGATGGAGGAAGTAGGAAAATAACTGTGTACTTGAGGAAAAAAAGGTATATTCTTTCGAAATTTTGGTTTATCTGAAAGTACGAAAAAATAATAATGCTTCGACTATTCGCTGATGAATAATTTTATACAAAACGTGTTTATCTTTTACCTATAATTAATAGCGAAAATTGACGGTCGGCGAGTACTTAACAATTCTTTACAAATAGATCAACATTGTATCAGGATAACCAGTGCAGAAATTTAACAAGGCACCTCCCATACAAATAAGGGCTTGTAAAGGATTATTGTAGGCTTTTCTTATCAGAACTCCCTCGCGTAAGCTCTCAAAGGCCCTTATTGTCCCTAATCTTATCGGGATTGTTATAATAGGATTAGGTTTGCGCGTTAAGAGAATAGGGCCAGTGTAAATAGTTTCGAGCAATTTGTTTGTGGTATTTTAAGTACTAAATATGATTACTCGGTATTAGGATATAACTTAATTAATAAGAAAAGTGGGGGTATTGGACATGTCTTATATTATCCATTTAGAATTGTTGAAAACAATTATATATTAATTTTTTTAAATCTTTATTCATACATGAAGTAATACGTGAACATGTCGTTTTTTGACATTTTTATAACGACTAATTTCAACTGAAAACTACAAATTTTTACTATTTTTTGCGATCCTCACTGTTTTACCTGATTAGGGCTCTAATTAAGTTAGGAAAATACTGTACTGGCCTGATCAAAGCCTTAATTCAATTTTCACACAAGAAATAAAAATTCTTAAGGGTTGTTTGAAGACTATACTGGATATTGGGTTGATCTTTTATGACAAAGAAATATGTTTACAAATCAATCGATCACTGGTGATACATACACACGCAAATGTCGTTCAAGGAAAACAAGGAGGAAAAGTTTGTTCCAAAGATAGCAAAAGAAATGTGCGAATAATGGACGGAGATTTATCTGGGAAATCCAGTGGATAAATGGTACAGGTGTTCATCGAATCCTTCCGGCTGTAGTATCGATCTCTTCGGGGATTTCTGAAAGGCTGAGCTTCCTGAGAAGTTCAATAGCGGCACACTCATAGTTTCACGGTTGATTGGCCGACAATGGGATGCTCGCGCAAACAGCTGCGACAGTCCTGAAAGTCCTTCAGGTAAAGTACAGGAAATTGCACGTTGACGCGTCACCGGGTTGTGGTCACCTCGTAAAATTCAAAACATTCCGCTCGTCGCAAACTTTTGAGTTATAACGCGTGTCAACGAGCGAGACGAATTATATAATGTTCTGCAGATGAAATTTCAGAAAAACCGGATGGAATATTTAGCGAAAGGACGTGAGCAAAAAGTGAGTTTATTAAATAAAATTCGTCACGTTGCGATTTTCAACAAATTGTACGAATGTAAAATCGTCTGACGGCTCGTTTACCATTTAATGGGGACTTGACGAAGTTTTTCGAGGGAGCAGTATACTTGAACGAAAAATGGACATTTCGAATTTAACAATTAGTTCATTCTTCATTTTTATTTAATTCTAGTTAACGCACATTTTTTTGTGGAATAATATTTTGTTATTCGAGTCCATCATTGCAACAATTATTGTACTTTTTTTAAATTTACATTGTTCCTCCGTTTTTCGCGCTGTAAAAACGTTGTGCCAAGGCGAATTATTATCCAATGTTTCATCGTCGAACAGTTTACTAGTTCATTTAATAATTTATATTAAAACGTATTTTTTTGTTAAAGATTTGTGTAACTGATAGTAAGTGTACCTCATTGGTGAAAGAGAATATTGATGTAAACTTAAAAAAATTATTATTACCGTTACTTATTATTGTTATTTTAATAAATATTTATTACATATTTGATTATTTAATTATTATTATTACTATCTTAAAAATTATCCGTGAAATAGTTAATCGGTTTAAACTTTAAAAAAAGCCAAAAATAATGTCGTTATCTCGCCCCCGAGTTCCCGTAGCGATACTTGTCTTTTCATTGAACGATTTGTAATCTTTCAGGCGGGTTGGTTTCCGATTCGATCTACTTTGAATTTCATTATAATTTACCGTCGAGGCTACTGTATTCCAAAAGATGGATCGAGCTCGAATCATTCCTGCGTGAAAATGATGAAAATGTTGGCTCGTACAAAGGAAAATTGGCATACATAAAGAGAGAGTGAATACTTCAACGAATGGTATTTCTGGATGGTTTATTTCTGCTCTGTAATTACCCTTAATTGACACAAGCCCCGAGCTTCGTGACTATTTTATGAAAGCTCAATTGTGGCGGGAAGCTCCGTTCCGAGTTCCATTTGTTTCCACGCCTTCTACTTCGGGGCTACGTGTCGTTTTCAAACTTTCAGTTCTTGCAAAACGCTGCTAAATACACCAGGCAAATGTTTGTTCCGGCGTTACGATACGCTCGGTTTGTTTACGCCTGTTCGACGTTTTTCACAGCTTTCCGGAAGTTGAGCAGATTAAGTTAACGCCATGTATACGCGAAGCTCGATTTTCAGTCACCGAACATTTTAACGGTCGAAGAGTAAGCGCCCGAAACGATCCAAATGTTTTTTTTTCCTTTTTTTTATTTTTACCTATTTTTACACACCACTGAAAGCGTCGAGATTTTTTAATGCCCTTTGAGTTCCCGAGGCTAATTTGTTCAAACATTTTCGTCGCTGCGATTTTTCAGTTCCGTAGTTTTAAGTAAAACTCATCGGGGTCACTGAATTCAGAGTGGAAATGGTGTCACGCACATACATTGGTGTTCAAAAAATCGCAAAAATCATTGAAAAAAAGAGAAATTCGAGAATTCTTGATAAAATAATAATATATGAATTATTTCGGATTCTTTCGGTACATAATTAAATTGTCATAAATATTAAATAATTCAGTTGTATGATCAAACGATTGATTGGACTAAGTATAAAATAAACAGATCTTAGCGTTTGGTAATTTAATTCATTAATTAGAGAAATATTTATTTGAACAACTAATTAATTGGCAATCATTGGGAAACTCAATTTAATCTATTCAGTTTTTACGTAATTAATGGTATTGATAAGATTATCTGAACGCATTAATTAAATGTGAAAATTGAGGATCTTTGGTATTAGACAGTAGGAATATCTTTATGGATATTGACAAAACAGTGGATAACGTATCTTTATCGTCGAATTTGACTTTAATTATTATTGAAAATAAACATTTTTAAGTGTCAACTTAAATTGTTTGTTCGGAAGATCTTTTTATAAAAACGATTTTGCGAAACGTTTTTATAAAACGAACAGAAACACATAAACTTGTGAAGCCGATCTTCTTTTTTATATTTATAATGTTTTACACCTACTAATGTTTATCGTGCACTAAATCATTATAATACTAAAATGAACGACCTGTCAGAGGCTTGAAAATGATATACATATTAATTAGGTTAATCCGATGAAAACGTGACGCGAGAGTCGCGTTGAAAGGTTTTGATTTGAATTCTTTTCATGTGTTTTTTTATTTCATATTTCGTTATTAAACTGATCCACGTTTACCAGATTTCTCATCGTTCACCATGAATTCTGGGGAATTTGAGATAAATTACTAGTAATTCGCGGTCGTCTAATCTGCGGACCTCCAGCGTCTTCGAGTCCACCCTACATACCCTTTTCATCGCTTCAAATCCCAGTCACATATTTTTTACTTGACCTGGATCCTTTCGTGACAACGAAAAGCTTTTGATATACGAAGTTTTGATATAGGGTTAAAGAGGTTCAGCCGAGGAGAAAAATGAAGCAAGCAAAACGAAAGAAAGAGGAAAGATTACGTTTCGAAATATCAGAATGATCAATCTTACGTAATTGACTTTTTATTGCACTTATTGACTTTCTACTAGCAAACATGGATTTTCTCCCAAATAAATATTCTATTTGTGTACCAGACTTTGCATCTTTATAAAAACTGTAGCAGATTAATTGGGTAAAATTAATCAAACGAAAATGTTGAAACCTGATTGTTCATCAACGTTATAATTAATAAATTATAATTATACCACCCCACTGTCATCAGTGCATTATCATTTTTCGATGTTTCTCTGTTGCAGACATACTTCATTCCTTGTGCGATCATTTTCTGACTGCCAACGTCTCGGCTATTCTCTACCTCATGAACTACGAGAAATACGGTCGTAGCACAGCCAGTGCACAATACTTCTTGCAGCTTGCTGGTTACCTTGGAATTCCTGTGATCGCGTGGAACGCTGACAACTCGGGACTCGAGAGGGTGAGCTGAAAAGTCTCACAATTTTTTTTTTCTCGTTCGTCACGAACCGTTAAATAATTTTGATTTTGGTTTTACGTTTGTTTAATTTATCGACAATATCTCGTGTTTTTCTACACTTCGTCATCAGTGTTGATAAAAAAAAGTGCTTAAGTTTAACAAAGAAAAAAAAAAGTTGCAAACGCATCATTCAATTTTTGTGCGGAAATGGAAATTCACGATTCGCTGATAAACTTATCATCGGTGATATGCAGAGAGCGTCGCAGAGCAGCTTGCAGCTGCAGCTGGCACCTTCGTTGGAGCACCAGACAGCGGCAATGCTGAGTATCCTCGAGCGATACAAATGGCACCAGTTCAGCATTGTAACATCGCAGATAGCTGGTCACGACGACTTTATACAGGCAGTTCGCGAAAGAATATCAGATATGCAGGACACATTTAAATTCACGATATTGAACGCTGTGCTGGTTACGAAAAAGGACGATCTTGTTGAGCTCGTCAACAGCGAGTCGAGGGTCATGCTATTGTACTCGACGAGGGAAGAAGCCTCGCAAATTTTATCCGACGCTAGGGAGTACCAGATAACGGGCGAAAATTATGTCTGGGTCGTCACCCAGAGCGTCATAGAAACGCGACAGACACCGAATCAATTTCCCGTTGGAATGCTCGGTAAGCCTATCAATAACGTTTCGCGTTACGGATGCTGATGTATTTTTAGTCGTGCTTTGCGAAGGCGCTTTAAAGTAAAGGTTTTTTTTTATGATGCACTCGACCTTAGGAGAATTTAAGGCGTTCTTGAGTCCGAAAAAGGATAGTCGGTCGCTTGATTAAACTCAAAGCCTCGTTAATTAATTTATCTCCAAATACCACCAAATTAGTCAGAGAATTTATATTAATAATTTTAAACAATTAAATAAGATAGTTTTTAATTTTTTAAATACGTCTACATTTCCGGTGTACGTTTAATTACCCTACAGGGATGCGCACAGTTATCCTCATATCGAGTCAGGTGAACGCATTCTGTATTTTCTTTAATAAAAACAAAAGTTTTCTGAATAGCGAAAGCTCTGAAAGCTCAAGTAAGCTTAATCCTTGCTTCGCGATTGCTCAGTCCAGTCGCACGAGAAGACTCTTATTGTATCCAATTGGTAAACAGCGCAAGGGAATCCCCTCATCCGCTTATTATTCTCGCGGTTTTCCTCTCTTCTTTCTATCCCCTATTGTTGTTCCTCCAGGTGTTCACTTTGACACGAGCAGCACGAGCCTCGTGAACGAGATTGCTACGGCGATTAAAGTTTACGCTTACGGCGTCGAGGATTTCGTTAATGATCCGAAAAATCGTAACTATAGTCTCCACACTGCGCTGAGCTGCGAGGGAATCGGCGAGTCACGATGGAACACGGGCGATCGATTTTTTAAGTAAATATTTCATAACTCGATGCAATTACTATCATAGTTATCGTTTTTAATAATATTATTTGCATTTTCTCTTTATTACATTTCTTTATTTTTTATCTTTATTTCATTGTGCTCGTTGTTAATTTCCCACAGATATTTGAAAAACGTGTCAGTCGAAGGTGACCAAGGCAAGCCGAACGTTGAGTTCACTCAAGACGGAGTTTTGAAAGCTGCGGAATTGAAAATTATGAACTTGAGGCCTGGAGTGAGCAAACAATTGGTCTGGGAAGAGGTGAGTTTAATTAACATGTTTTTAATATTTTTTTGCAGCTTAATACGGAATACTCGAATAAAATACTCCAGTTAAACACATTTCCATCTAATTCAAATTCGAGCTTAAATCACTATTAAGTTTTTATTAACGAAATACGTGGAAAGAACGGAAATAACGTAACTTCGTGTAAACAAAATTAGTCTCGATAAGAATATAAATAATGAATTTCGAATGGATCGAATCCGAATGTGGAGCCAGAGATGACGTTGTGGATTCGATATTAGTAGTCACGTGTTCGACAGAGCTTCTGGGACATGTTTTGTACTCGTGTGGACGTGGAATCACTTATAGTGTCTATTATCCCGAACAACGTGAATCCACTCAAGCACTCTTGATTAGGAATCCTCAGATGCGTCGAGCACTCTTGATTAGAAATTCCTGCCTAATATGATTGGAATGCTTAGCATGTTCTAACCACGTGATCGAAACGGGAGATTTACTCTGTCCCTACAGCTAGTACGTAATAAGGAACTAATTCCTACAGGACTGATAGTCTAATTCTAAACGGCTTCAAATTCCACCATTTCGCTTTGTGAAAAATCGTTATCATTGATTCCGAATCAGTAACAATAATTTCTCACTGGCAGACGTATTGAAAATTGTGGAAGAAACGGTGAGATAGTTTACGGTGTTAGATAAGGATAGTGCGATCAGTAAAACATGCAACTTTATTTTCCCCACTCCTAAATGTGCTTTCATACCCATTAAAAAAGAAAAACTTGGTGAAAATATAAATATTTTAATTATCGACAACAGTCAATTGAAACACCTCGCCTATAAAATTGCGGCACGCAGTTAGATGACATCAAGTTGTCGAATTGCGTTAAGAAATTACTTCACCCAAAAGCGTCTATTAAACATCGTATTTAACGTTTTTTCCATTAACGAGTTCGCTACGATATGGTCTTGACACCTTTAAGATATATATCGATACCAAGTTCGTGCGAGAGACGAAAGTTAAATGGATTTTTTAAAAATATTGAAAAACGTTGCTTATCAGAATTATAGCTAACGTGGAAGGGAAAAAATTGAGCTTGGGCATCGTAAAATATTAAGGCCATGCATTAAATATCTAAAACGATATTACACACCTCGGAGTAGAGCATTTTATTGCACACCTACGTCAGCTAACTCTTCCTCTATCTCTTTCCATTTACGAACGTCGTTGTGCTATTTTCTCTTCCTTTTTTTTTCAATTGCGCTGTACACCTCATCCTCTTTCATCGCATTATCCTGCTGCAACTCTATTCGACACACACACGTGAGCTTCACGTGTCTAAAAATTACGTACCCTCCAAATGTAATTTTTCGAATCATCCAATTGTTCTCTCCTTCCGTGCCGTCGGTTATCCGTACCCTAATTACTAATTTCTTGATAGTGGTGATAAAAACGAATAACCATTTCGCAAAATCGGGTCGACGAATATCACCGGAAATTTTATTAACTTAATTTAATTAACGGAATGTTATTTTGAAAAATGGTTGGCTCTCGTTTTGTCCTTTGAGGTTCGCAAATGCGGACACATCCTTATCCAGAATCAAGCGATAATCAATTCTGTTATTGAAACTTTATATTACGTTCCAAAAACTTTCATCCTCCGAAAGAACTGAAACTTTGCACAGGCCTTCTTTTGAATATTCCGAGAGAAGTCCTAAAAGGATTTTTAGCGACTAGCTATACTTATCGAAGTATCCAATTTTGAAAATTATTTATTTCACTGCGCTCCTACTATACTGAACAAACCTAAATAAACCTAAATAAAAACATAAAATTTGAAATACATTTCAACGAACCAAAACGGACCCAAACAAACCCAACAACCCCACTAAATCCATTCGATGTGGTGAACGATATGCACGTATGAACAAACACGGTTCTTTAAATGTTTAAAATTCAATATCGCGAAAAGTATTGCTAGTCACCAAAAATCCTTTTACAGGTTCTTTTAGAATATTAAAAGCAAGGTTTCTACAAAATTTCAGGCCGTGGGGGCTTTATAGAACGTTTCTCAAAAACTTTAAAAGTCAACATCTCGAAAATCATTACGAGTCCCCAAGAATCCTTTTAGGGATTTTCTAAAAATAACAAAAGCGTAGTTCATGTAATCTTTCAGCTCGATCGGGAGCGGGGCAAATAAACATTTAATATTATTGCTACGTTAATATTTCGTCACGTTCAGATTGGCGTTTGGAAATCGTGGCAGAAAGAAGGCCTGGACATAAAGGACATTGTTTGGCCGGGTAATTCGCACACTCCGCCGCAGGGAGTCCCGGAAAAGTTCTATTTGAAAATAACGTTCCTCGAAGAGCCGCCGTACATTAATCTCGCACCACCGGACCCTGTAAGTGGAAAGTGCCTAATGGATCGTGGTGTTCACTGCCGAGTCGCCAAGGAGTCCGATATGGTTGGGTAAGTACAGAATTGATATCTCCAAGGTCTAAACCCATTTCCGTATTGGAAAGTAAACTTTAAGCGATTCTTGTCACGGCTTATGGAAAGTAAAATATTGGATTTACATAAAAGCAATCTGATGAAACGAAAACGAAGTACCCTCAATTTTACGATAACACGGAATTCATTGCAAAATCGGATTTATATTTTTGTATAACATCAGGATCCGTTATTAAAATCGCTGGAGGGGCGAGGAGAGGGAGCATTGTATTTTTACTTATTTTGAAAACAAAATTTTAAGGACCTCTTCTTTCTACTTCATATCGCATAATTTCAAAAAAACAAGATTTCAAATGGCAAATATTTTATGTCGGTTTCATGCAAATATTGGACATGCTTTTTTCTTAAATGTCATTATTAATTCGTCAGCTTCGATAAAAGTATCAATTGAATATTCAGAGTGGAATACATATATTTTTTAAAATATTTGTTTTTCGTGAGAAGCCTGAAAATGTTAAAAATCTTGAAACCATTCGTTATTTTTTAATTTTATGGCCTGGTTGATGGGGCTTAATTTGATTGAAACGATCTCTGGAGAGACCCATAAAAATAACTCGAATAACCGTCCTCGGGAGTCGACATCCCTTGAATCATTATGCTGAAAAAACCGAGAATTTGTTTTCATAAGGAGTGAATTGTGCGAACAAAGTAAGAAACACGAAACGTTTAAATAACATCGGGGGTCTTGGCTAAAAATGATGTATCGTTGGAAGCTCACATTGAGTGGAAAATAAGAGGGCAAGTATAGTGGAATCGGGCTGTTGTGTCGTCAGTAACACGGATGGGGAGAGATCAGACACCAAGTGGATTTCGTAAAGTGGACAAGTCGAAGTTTATGGACAATGGACTCGGAACTATCACGGAAGTTCTCAACTGAGACGCCCAAAGGTTTCAAACTGTTACGAAAGTCGCCAAAACTTTATAGCTAGTCGACTAGTGGAGATAGTCGGGCTTGGGTCAGATATGCTTAGAATGACATTTCGCCTGGATCCTGAGGTTGAGGTTTGGATCATCATGATCTCGAACTCAACCTCAACATTTTTTCAGTTTAACCTTTTAAGTAAACAACAATAAAAGTTGCCAATCTTTAAATTAAGTAAATTCTTCTAAATTACTTGATTATTATCAATAATTACCGACAAACCTCAATATAAATAAAGTTTTAAAATGATTGCTGATTAGTTCATTGTTAAAATATATTTTGTATTATTTATTCGAATTTCAGTTTAATCAATAGCTATATCCTAAATTTGAATTGTATAATATTTCTAGAACTTGACGATTTTTAGTTCCATTCGTTGTGAAATTAATAATGTCTGCAGAAGAGGTTTTCCCATAAGCGACCATGATCAATTCATACGTTGATAACTTCTAAACTATTCGATAAAAAAATTCTAAAATCATTACGGTATTATTATTTTATCAAGAACTATAATTCCACAAGAAATATAATTCCTCAATAGTAATCCTCGAAAAGTAGGAAAAGCACGTGTTTGGTCGGACCATTCTTACATGACAGGGGACCTTTCGATCTTCCATTTTGTTTATTATAAATATATTTAAAAAACTTGAAACCTCTATAATTTATACTAAAAACAAGGATTGTCCTTAGAAATTATTCCTGGAAGCAACGAACGTTATTGAGGTTTTCCTGTCTTTTTACGATGAAAATAGTGTAAATGTGTTCCCGTCACGGCCCTAATAAAAAGTATAGAAGTGGAAGGAAAATAAGAGGGTGGAGGTTGATGTTAGAAGTGTAGCCAAGGGGGATCCAAGGAATTCAATTCCGCAAAGCAGTCGTGCGTCTGGCAAACTATTATCCCCCCTTCCATTACGGTACGTCTAGTCAGTCCTGCCGAGACTTTCACCCCGCCTCGGGAGCCCTTCTGTTCTCTTGCATTCGAACGAAGATGTAAAATGCGTTATTCCGTACTTTCCCTAGCCAGTCGTACCGATTACAACACTTTCAGGTGTTTTCCCATCCTCGAGGAAAACGTTCGAGGCTTCCAGATGGCTGAAACGCGAAACGAACTCCTCAACAGACTCTCGCAATTCCAAGAGCACACTCAACTCTTGGAGGGTTGAAGGACGTCCGTAATCCTTGAGATTCTCATGCTTCAAGAGACCAAAAAGATCCGTTACATTTTTCTCATCCGTGTCTCCTCGGCTGACAATGTAGACGAGGGTCAAAACTTCAAACGGCCAAATAGACAATGCCAAAAATGTTCAAATTACAGAATTATCAATAAGAAATAATGAAAATTGAGTTTTTAGAAATTTTGTCTTTCGACGAATGACGAAATCGAGTAAATATTTCACCGCACGATTATTTATTCGAAATTTTATTAATGCTATTCATTTATTCGAATTGTCTTTTGTATTTTTAGTTATACGAATAAAAATTCGTACGATCCGCAACATTTATATTGTCCGAAATGCAAAAAAATAACTTTAATGATTTGATTTATCTTGATTTATTCGGCATGTTTATATCGATAAATCAATATTCTCTTGTTCGTTCTTTCTTTTCATTTTTTCATTGAATCTTATATTTCAATATTAGAAACGAAACGAAATTCAATAATTCAACGAAAATACTTCTAATATTTTAAGAAAATATAAGATTTTATATTTATTTCCACTATTAATCGATTTCGAGATGTATGTATTCGCGATTTTCATCAATTATTTTACAGACTCTATTATTATCTATGTCGAAACGTTCGTGGACTGTTAAATAAAAAATGTTGGTCCTCATAAATATGGATCGATTAAATTTTGGACTCACACCCAAAGTATTAACGATTTTCCGCGAATAAATTTTATCAGCTGAACATCAAACGGAATGGATTTTCTGGCCTGCCAATTTTCACTACCTTTTCTGTATGAATTTTTCCGACCAAAAAGTACGAGAAGATTCTAGACAAAAAATTCCAAAGAAATTTAGAAACGCAAAATTCTGCAAAATTTTATAAATGAAAAATTTTTAAACGCATATTTTTAAACACTAAATTTTGAAGAATTTTCCGAACAAAAAATTGTGAAAAATAAGAAAAAAATTATGAAGAATTTTCCAAAGATTTTCGAAAGAGAATATTTCAAAGAGCTTTCGAAAAATGCTGATGATTTCCTTCAGCTACAGACTGGTCTAAGGAGTAAGCCGTTAATTTAAGAAAAAAGGAAAAATCCATTCTGTCACAATGTGGGAGTAGAGGCATCAGTACAGACGGCCTAAAGGTATATTCGACCTGTCGATCTCGAAACCACCAAATGCCACGAGCACGCACACAGAATTATCCTGTGTCGACACCTCATTGGAGAGTGGCAACATTGTGGTCAGAAGTTTACCGAACGAATGATGTTAAAGTGGTCGATCAGGAAGTTTTGTGTATACCTAACGTGGGAAACTTCGGAAAATTATCTATCATCAAACTAACCGATAAACTCACCACCATACTGTGAGAATTTGCACAGTTTTCGTACGGAAGTATCGATTTTTTTCTTTGATAAGAAACTATTAAAAAATGTGACTTAGCCTATTAATTGTGGATTGATAATGACATGAATAGTTGAAAAAGATCATCCCTAACAAAAATAGAGATTATTGACATAAATTTCGCGTTCCGGCGATTATTTAAACAAGTTTTGTGACCCAGCTGTTATTTAAATAAATTTCGCGAACCAGCGATTATTAAAATTTATTTTGCGATCCAGTCAAAAAATAATAAAAAATAAAATTGTGGGGTGAGTGTTTCAAAATCGTATAAAATATAACGTAGAAATATTCTCGAATAAATTATTGGCCAGAGTGGCATTAAATACGACACGACCATGCAATACTCGAGCGTAGACTGTTTTCTCGAGGATGCTCGGTTTCTCGATTCCTGCGGGATGCCATGCACTCGGGACTCATCAAGTCTCGACTGGCTCTCTCACTCTGTGTCTCTCTCTCTCTCTCTCTCTCTCTCTTCCCTCTCCCCCACTCTCTTCCTCACCCTTTCCCTATTTTCCTCTCCACTCTCGCGGAATCGTTTCTGATCCCACTTTTTCTTTCTTTTCCATCCGGTTTTTCCGGGACCATGAGCAAACACTCGGTAGCACTGTTGGAACGGCATCCGTTTGCAGTTTTCCAACGATTGTAGATATGGGAGAACTTCCGTTTACAGAAGGTAGAATAAAAAACGCTACAACCTCGCAATTTCGCCTCAAAAATGAGAATCTTGTACGTGTTGGACCATTCGATCGTGAAGAAAAGCCGGAAAAACTGGAAAACATCACGTACGTCATTGCACCAAAGAAAGCAACGAGATTGACACGACGTTCAAAGTAAACATGTGCATCTGACCTTTCAAGTGCTGGAGACATATTTGTAATTTGCCACGTTTTACATTTATTATAGTAATAATTAATTTTTACTTATAATAGTTTTAATTTATTTAAATTATAATTATATTATATACAATAAATATATTATATTATATAGTTAATTCATCATTTATTCAAACTATTTATAATAGTTTATTTATAATAGTTCAATATCTTGTTATAATCGAGTTGTTCACTGTAATCAGTTGAGTTCAATCACACGTTTAATTTCGGAGTATAAAAAAATAATAATGCTTTCACTATTCACTACTGATCAATATAACACGAAACGTGTTCATCGTTCCCCCATAATTGGTAGCGAAACTAATAAATAAAAACAGGTTTGAGCCCTTTTGCCTTTGAGTATGAATTATTCCGCTCAGGTAAAGGGCTAATGGCGCTCAATGGTTCGAAACGATCGTTCTCTCTTAGAGTTGAAATTTAATCAAATGCAGCATACAAATTCACGAAAGCAATATCGTTATTATCGTAATTGTAATTGTCGTTATATCGACAAAAAATATCGTTATTTCCCATCTATGAGAATTTCAAGTTTACGCTTTATTATATTATTATAACGAAACTCCCAAGTCCCTATTTTCTCGAAACTTAATGCGAGCGTTTTTTTTTTCTTTTAATTAACGCGTTTTTTTCGGTTCATAATTATCCCTTGGGAGTACGGCGCGATCGGAGGGTAGCGTGAAAAGCTTTTTGAGGTTCGCAAGCTTCGTTAGTTACACTCAGAGCTCGCAACTGTGTCGTGATGAAAAATTAAAAAAAAAAAAAAAACGCGCAAGGCGTGAAAATCTTATGCCACAAACTTAAAACAGGCGCTCGGGCTTTGTAATACGAAAATAGATGTACGCTTCATTCTTCGTTTCCGTTTTAAGCTTTCTCTCTCTCGTAAACTCGACGCAAAAACTTTTCAGCCCGACCTCGTATTTTGTGTATGCTCCCTCGAGCTAGCTGTTCGAGTTTTGTCCTTTTTGTTCTTTCCTATATCTCGTGCAGATTCCGCCTGCTTGGAAATCCAATACTAGCGACAGGTTTTCCACACATATTTTCATGCCAACGCCCGCGGCAAAACGCTGCTGTTGTTAAACGACGGGCTCGTATGTTTACCTCCATGCGGTGACAAAAAAAATGTTCGTTTCGCTGATACGAATAACAGAGAAGATTTTGGAGGAGGAATCTCGTCTTTAGCAGTAAAAACTAAAACGAAAAATATGGAAGAAACCTGAGAGAAAGCGACCTCTTATTAATTCAGAAATAATTTAAACGTTTTCCTTATCACGGCCAAAATTATCAAAGACCTGATTTGAAAATCCTCAAAGTGCAAAGTTATCATGTCTGCGAGCGAAATTTCTCTAATTTTTTTTATAATGAAAGAAAAGTAGTAAATAAAAAACAAAGAGTTGGAAAAACTTGAGATCGTAGACAAGAGCCAGAAAATGATCATTTTTCACATTTGTTGCGTTGCATTTGTCAAACTATTGCGATTAGTAGCAGTATTCATGGAAACCATTCCCCCAGCTCATAAAACCATGGATTATTTTCTGGATCCGAAAAATATACATTTTCGAAAATATGATTGATTTCAAAGTATGATAAGTTTCTAGTGTACCTAGATTCACAGGATTCTCCATTTTTAGTTTAAATCTGTTGAGAAATCTTGTTGGGAAGTTTGATAGCAAAATGTCATCCTGGACCAAAAAATTATCCGCACTGATATAGTAGCGGTTCGAGATTGAAGGAAAATTTCGTTAGCTATAGCTGCGATGCTTTTGTAATTAACTTTCAAGCTCCGACCTGTCATTCCTAAAACTGCCAGGAGCAGGGATTTGGGAAATGTCGGATTTCCCAGCATAGGGATTTGGGGAATACCTAGGATCACGTAAAAACAAGAGTACCGCGCACTTGTTATTCATCGTCCGTAGGGAACTCGTGACTATATGTTTCCGTGATTGTTCCAACTTATTACCTAAAAGTCGATGTTTAATCAAACGTCATATTAGAGATTCAAAAAAGTATTGTTTAAAACTTTAAAAACTAGTTTGTTCCATTCTTATTATTTTCTTTGAGAAATTTATTATTTGTAAACTTTATTTTATTTGTACGCGAAATTTGTGAAGTTTGTTATTTCCCAAGTTTATTTTATTCGTTCGTAAATCTTACGATGTTCCTTATCTGTCAATTTTATTTTATTTGTCAGTGAAACATTTGAAGGTCATTATTTGTCATGTTTATTATATTTGTTTATGACGTTTACAAAGTTCATTATTTCGCAAGTTTATTTTGTTTGTCTGCGAAGTTTACGAAGTTCATTACTTTGTCAATTCCAGTTTATTCATCTGTGAAATATACGTCAGTTTTTTTCGCTCTTTGCGTTAAAGTTCAAGTTTCATACTCCACTCCACCATGCTTCACCGATTACTGAAATATAGTGCAAGCCGAGATGAATGAATATCGTCTTAATAAACCGGCGACATTTCGTTACGTCCCCGGTGTCGTGGCTCACCCGGATAAGGCCAATGAAACATGGCAGTTTATTAAAATTGAAATCAGATATTTACCGGTACTAGGTTGAAAGCTTCGTGCCTCGAACCAAGTACACTTCCATGAGCAAGCTCATCGAGTTGGTCGAGGTACGGTGTGCTTTGCAGTGAATTATCTCACTCTCCCATCCTGTATCGCGTCTTTATCTTTTCGAACGAAATCCAGAGAAAATGGAAGACGCTGGTTCTCCGTTGAGAAAATATGGGGTCATTAATTCGCTTTCTACCGGACAAACTTGTCAGGAAAAAGTGGAAACTTGGTAACATTGGTAGGGAAAAGATGAGGAACTGTTGAACCCTGAGAGATTATTTTGCAAAAGATAAAAAGTGCAGGAAAAAATTCGGGCTGACCACTTGATTATTTCCTTTTTATGGCTAATGTTAATCGCGGTCTTTTATTTACTCATTCTTTCTGATCTTCAATTATAATATTGTTATCGAAATAAAGTAGGAAGGAGTTTTGAAAAGATAATCAGTGAATGGAGTCCAAATTGTTTTTCGTGAAATTACATAGCAATGGATTTCGAAACTTTCGAGCTTGGTAGACAAAAACAAAGAAATTACAGGCCATCGGAGAAAGTAGCACAGGGCTATAATGATCGACAAGATTCTTCATTGTTCATTGCCTTTTCCTTCAGGATACAATTTAGTCCAGTCAGCTGGAAAATTCCTGCATCAAAAGCCCTCGAGGATAATCCCTTCTATCAGGGTTTCCATTGAACAGCGAACATCAGTGGAGTTCCGAACTTTCACCAGCCATCGATCCAACCGTGTTCAAGATTTTGGCTCGTTAATCCGATTAATCATTTTCTGATAATATCTCTGAAGTTTTACGAGCTATCGAGTTAATCGATGTTGTCTTCTACAAATTCACCTTTTAGCTGATATTTCAAAGCTCAAATTATCCGATAATAACCTCCACAAAAGTTAGACGATTACGTCACGATTGCACGATCAAAGATTCGTTTTTCGAAGCGTTGATGACGTGTGAAAGTATGAAAAAGGAGAGCCTCGTCTATCATTGGAGTAAAAGTTGAAACGAGATTGGGCTAGCTGATGAAGGAAAAAAAGTTATGGCATGTGACGTCGTATTAAACTTCGGGGCTTTGTCGGGCGTTTTTGCACGCGCGAGCTCGGCAAAAGCTTCCGCTTTTTTCTTCATCCAATGTTGTTTGTACCAAGGAAAGTGGCTTACGTCTTGACGCGATCGGCCGCTTCGTACGAACCGTAATGTAGGCCACCTTTGCGAAAAACGAAAAACCAAGAAAGTACATCAGCACGACTGGGAAGATGGAGAATTTTCACGTGAATCTTCCTCATCAAGCGTCCCACCTTTTTTTGCATAGATGGAAGTTAAATTGAAGTACGTTCATGGATCCCTGATATAATGAGCTTTTAATGAAATATTATGCAGTTTTCTGCATTGGGAATTAGCAACGAGAATAATATGATAACGGGATGGAAAAATAAGGAGGCTAATGTGAATTTGATTTTCGTTGCAATTTCGAGCAGCCTTGATTGCGTATAATTGTCAATTATACAAACATTTATCGATACGAAAAAACATATTTAGAAATAGAAGCTTTTATTTAATGTACTCACAAACAATAAATCATTTTTTTGTCACCTATACGTGTCTATAAATTCAAACTTACCCAATTTTTTAAAGGTTAAATAAACTTAATCGGTACAGATTCATCAAGCGTATTTAATTTGGCACATTAATAATTACAAAAATTATAATCACACGTAAATTCTCTGTTTTACGATTTTTATACGAGAAAGTTTGAGATTTAAGATTTCGAGAAATTATAGCTTATATATCTCAATTTTGAACGCCTTAAGCTTTTATTTATATCACATATAGATTATTCGGTATAAAAAACTTTACTACTTGGTAAATTAAATGAAAGCGTGTTTTTCTGAAGATATGTTTTACATTAATATTTATATTTTTAAGAAAAATTATTTCTCAAGCTGAATCAATATTTCACAGATCTAAATGTTTGGGAAGTGGATAAAATATCATTTTTCCATTTTGCATCTGAGATACTCAAGTTGAATAAAAGCTTGTCAAAATTGTCAAAATTGTTGAACAAAAAATCGGTTCTTGGAAAGCCAATGTTTAATGAGGGTTGAAAAATCGTAAATATTTTATTTAAAGAGATGAAAATTGTTAGGTTTGCTGGATGACTAATAATTATTGAGAAAGTCAATACTTTTGACGTACGTGCGTCTCAGAACGATCAATTGCTCACAGAATGGACATGCCGTCGGCCCAGAGGAACGAGAGCTTCTACCAATGCTGCAGTGGCTTCTGCATAGATCTCTTGCAAAAATTTTCCGAAGAAATTGGATTCACGTACGAGCTTGTCAGAGTTGAGGATGGCAAGTGGGGAACGCTTGAGGTAGGTTCGTGACGAAATCTCAACGTCGAAAATCGAATTTTCCATTTCTTTTTAGATGACAATTGCAGAAATAATATAAAATATTTATTTTGAAAATAATATATTAAAAAATATTAAAACATATTGTTTGTAATAATAATAATAAATTAATAAAAATAAAGATAACAATCTTCATCCTCATCTCAGTAACTTATATTTCCACTACTCTACCAATTTATAAATGAGTGAAGAATGTATGTTACAAATTTATTTTAACAATGAAATTTTTTGCCATTTTATCATTTTATTATATCTATTATTGTTATCAATATTCGAACGAAGAGCGGAAAATGGAACGGCCTCATAGCTGACCTGGTTAACCGCAAAACCGACATGGTCCTTACCTCGTTGATGATTAACTCCGAGAGGGAAGCAGTCGTTGACTTCACGGTGCCTTACATGGAAACCGGAATTGCTATAGTCGTTGCTAAGAGAACCGGCATAATATCGCCAACCGCTTTTTTGGGTGAGTTTTCATTGCCTGATCATCATCGTACCAGCTTAAATGAAAAAAAAAAGATTTTCATTATAAACAACATAGATATTTTGAAAAATCTATATAATTGAGATTTAATAGAAAAAAAAATTATGGCGCAAGAGTACTCCAGCGTTTTACACATAGATATTATTCAACAATTGTGCAGTGACAAAACCTGAAGCACATATCGCCGAATTGGACTTCTATTATTATTGAAAGCGAAGAAATTAACATCACGAAGTATTCATTTATTACTAAACCAGCTATTCGTATGGCTAAATCGGAACTTTCACAACTCCAGCTATATTGTTTTTCACACGTACATTTTTTTATTCAAACGATTAATCATTAGTCATGAAAAGTCCTGGTTTTTTTCATTAACAAAACCGTTGTCACCAAAACTCCAGAGCAATTCGCGATTCTGAAAAAAATATGATAATGAGTGATCCTTTAATATCAAAATGAATTGATGATTACGTTGAATAAAATTGAATTGAAAAATGGAACGGCATGAATATTAATGTTCAGAGCCATTCGACACGGCCTCGTGGATGCTCGTTGGTATCGTCGCCATCCACGCTGCAACCTTCGTAATTTTTCTCTTCGAATGGCTCTCGCCTTTTGGTTTCGATATGAAGGTAAGTGGATTCAAGTTCTTCCTCTTCCCAGAAAGGCGACAAGCCAACAAAGTCACCGTTAAAGATTGGCACTATATAATTGTAATTGGATTTCGAAAGTTTGTATAAACATCGATCAAACCGCGTTTTGAACACCTTGTTGGGCTATAGTGGTAGGAAATTTGAAGCTCCAACGTCACGATGTACACGAAGTGGACGAACTTTGAGGGCGATTAACTGAACTCGAGCTTATCCAATTACGCAGCAGCAAGTGACGGTGATTGATGCTTGAGTACTTGTGGGAAACTGAAGCGTGTTATGTAATTTATTGAAGGCCCTGAGGGCCTTTGCAGAGACTGTGAACCGAAAATGAATAAAAGTTTCATAGTACGATAATAATAATTCACGTGGGTGATAAAAGTCATATGCCAGCATGATCAAAATTCATTGTAACACCCTCTGACATCAAGCAGAGTCCTTCGGGTCTAGTGTGCGGACTTTGTTATTCGAAGGGTTATCAAGCTTAAAATATACTCATAAAATTCAGATAGGGTATTTTACGAATCGTTAAAATGAAAAATTTCACAGCAAAACTTCCTATTTATTAAAAAAAAAAGATAATAACAGGTTCTGAATAGGTAGCCATTTTTTGTAAAAACGACAAGTAATCGGGCACCAAGCTTGCGAGACGGAGAGATCTGAAGATAATTTGAGATCAACGAAAAATTATTTTAACTGATCATTCATTAAAAATTAATTCCTGACGCGAAAAAAATTAACCTCTATTTCAATTCGATCTAAGAACTGACAGAAAAATCTACTTTGGGGTCGTCTGCTTTGATACATTGAATAAAAAAGACATAAATGAATATACACCTCGGAATAAATCCCAAAATAAATTCGTTGTTTAAGAGACGGGGTATGAACATTGTCAACTTATTTTTCTAAGGTGAATCCATCGCCTAATCATCGGTTCTCGCTGTCGAGAACTTATTGGCTCGTCTGGGCGGTACTTTTTCAAGCGGCAGTTCACATTGACTCACCGAGAGGTTTTACAGCTCGGTAATTCCACCTACCTGATATAATCAAATTCGTATCTTGGTAATTATGCAGAAGTGCGGCACACCGCCAATTTTGGCGCCAACATTTTTTTATGCTACGAACGTCTTCCGTAGGTCACCACTAGTGAATTTTAGTCGGGGGAGACTGAGATTTTTAATTATTTCCATAAGTTGTGGGGTTTTGAAGTTTGAGGAAGTTTCAAAAAACAAAAATTGTTATTCTTTTTGGCGCCTAAATTGGTGATTAAAAGTGGTGATATTTATGAAATATGCATTTCAGAATTTAATACCGATGTGAACCTGGAAGGACAATCGTCCTATTAAAAATCGAACATATTAATAAAAATAATTAATAAATGATTCATTTATGGATTTATTATTCATATTCATAAGATAATTCTATAAGAATATAATAATATATATAATAATATTATAATTAATACATAATATTAATAATATCAATTAATATTATTGTAAATAGATTAATAAATTAATAAAAATAATAATACCTACTCAAATAGCCTATCAAAATTTTAAAATAATACCCATTCACCCAACAATGCACACATATACACACACTATTAGAGATGACAAAACATATGGTTCTCCAATACGACGTAGTTTTTTAAAATTTGATGGTGCCCCACTTCTGAATAATTATTCGTATTTTCAAAGGCTTTGGAAAAGTTTTATTTCACAGAGCCACGAGTCCCCTACATGTTGAATTTTCAGATTCATGACGAATGTTTGGGCTATGTTCGCGGTCGTGTTTCTTGCCATCTACACTGCCAATTTGGCGGCATTCATGATAACCCGGGAGGAATACCATGAGTTCTCGGGTGTCGACGATCCTCGGCTCGCCAAGCCGTGGTCTCACAAGCCAATGTTCAAGTTTGGTACGATACCGTGGAGCCACACGGACAGTACGCTCGCCAAATATTTTTCCGAGATGCACAGCTACATGGAAAGGTTCAACAAGAGCAGCGTGAACGGTGGAATCGACGCGGTAATAAGCGGGTGTGTAAAGTCGATCATTCTCTTCAAACGTTATTCTTTTTTTTATTGAATCAATCGATTGATTTTTCATCGGGTCGATCAACGAATGAATGATAATAAGGATTCATTAATGAATTAATAATAAGCAATAAAGCTGATTAGAACTTTCATATCAGCGATTGAAAGAATACGATTATTTTTTCGAAAACCGAACCAACTTTTTTTTGCAGCGATTTGGATGCTTTTTTTTACGACGGAACGGTACTGGACTACCTGGTGGCGCAGGACGAAGATTGTAGACTGTTGACAGTTGGCTCGTGGTACGCAATGACAGGCTATGGTCTCGCGTTCACCAGGAACTCCAAATATCTTCCTATGTTCAACAAAAGACTATTGGACTATCGAGAAAATGGTGAGAAATCGATAAAGCTTTTCGTCCTTCTTAAAACGATTTTTTTATATCAATTTATTTATTTTCACTCAAATCGTCGGAATATTTTTACTTTTTCTAGCACATTATTGAAACTGATTTCTCAAAATTGATTATATATTAGGTATAGTAAAAAGAAATTCATTATTTTCTAGAGTTAGCCAATCACAAAACTCTCGCAAAAGTTTTTTTAGTACGAAATCTCATATTTCTAACGCTATCTAGTGTAAGCCGATCGGACTTATGCAATACACGATATACAAATAATTAAAGTAATCTATTTAATAAAATCATCGATTTCCTAAACTCAAAAATAAAGGAAAGCTATGAAGAAAAAGGAAAAACGAAAACAGAACTTCAAAATTCGACAATACGTTAACCGAATCGAAGTTTGCCATTTTTTTTTACCGCGAATGTCACACTCGACAGGTGATCTCGAACGACTCCGACGTTATTGGATGACGGGAACGTGTAAGCCCGGGAAAGAAGTGCAAAAGAGCTCCGATCCCCTCGCTCTCGAACAATTCTTGAGCGCGTTTCTTCTTCTGATGGCGGGCATTTTGCTCGCCGCGGTACTTTTGTTCCTCGAGCATCTCTACTTCAAGTACGTCAGGCATCATTTGGCGAAAAGCGACAGGGGTGGTTGTTGCGCCCTCATCAGTCTGGTACGTCGTTCTTCCGGATGTTCTTCATCGCAAAAAGTTGCGAAAGACTTGGCTGATGGGTTGTTTGTTTTAATCTCTTTCTTCCCTTCCATTTGACAGAGCATGGGAAAATCCTTGACGTTTCGTGGCGCAGTTTTCGAAGCTCAAAACATATTTAGACATCACAGATGTAGAGATCCAATCTGCGACACGCATCTTTGGAAAGTCAAGCACGAATTGGATATAGCTCGACTGAGGATAAGGCAGCTCGAAAAGGATCTCGAGGCTCATGGCATCAAACCTTCCCAAGCCAGGTAACTATTTCAAATCAAATACCAAGAAGGAAAAAAACGACAAAACACGTGAAAGAAAGACAGACGATACAGACGAGATCGAATCCTGACTGAAATTCACACGAAACAAAACAAGAAGGTTGTCGTGATAATAAATTCACAACGAAGTTGCTGTATCAGAAAATCGTATGCTTTACAAGCACACTACTAAAAATGCTGAAATCGAAACATTCAAATTCGATGGGAACGAGAAAGTTTATGAACGAGAATTTAACTATCGGTGACAAGGAGCCAATTAATTTCAAGACATAGTTTCGAACATTTTTTTTAATACTTCACGTGTTTAAACTGAAGCTAAATTCAATGAAATAACATAAATACCGAAATACGGAAATAATATTTTAAACAATTTATATTTCATTGCAAAAATTCACTTCTCAACCGAAAAATATTTTGCAACGGTGGGTTGAAAGTTTTTCGGTAGTTTATTTTCCCTCGAAATTTTATTTCCAAGATTTTATGGCCCCCTACCTAGAAACTACTTTTCATCGTTTTCCATCTCGCGCCCAACGAACAGTTACGAACAATTTGCGATCTCGTTTTCTGTAATGATTAATGTGGACAGTCTTGTGTTTGTTGATCTTGAACTCTGCATGAACCAAAGTCTACTGTAACCTTCTAAAAATCATATCTCGAATGGGATGTCTCTTGATTGTTCTCTCTGATAATTGCCACTGCTGACGATACGTCTGCCACTCGTCAATAATAATTCATTAATCGCAATATATTTCGATGCACTTACATAGAGCTGTGATGCACATTTAATATTTTCGACAACGTTATAACGTTGGAAAAACAATACGACGTTCTAAGATTTTTATATTGGCCATAACAATAATAATAATAATAATAATAATAATAATAATAATTTTTTGGTTAATTTTTATTATAATATGCACTTTTACGCTTTTTCGTCGATTTCTAATAATTCATGGTCTATTTCGATAACACCGTTTGCTTGTGGTCATGATACCATCAATTGGTTTGATCTGTTTTCCCAATAATTATCATTATCGATTAATCGTTATCGTTATTATTACTCTATAATATACGATGTTACGTTCTAATCTCACAGTGATGCAAATGCGAGCGGTTTGAGCTACCTGAATATTTTGGATTATCTTGATTAAACGTTTTTCGGGATTGTTGAGGTAGGATTCTATTTTGGGGTCCTGAAGAAGGCCGTTTTTATGATTTTTCAATGAGATTATTGACATTTTCCAGTCGGCAGATTTATTTTTATTAAATTTTATTTAAGGTTGGAAAGAGACATATAGATCAAAAGACACTTTGGTTAAAAGTTAGTTATTGCGTTGGCTATTTATTTGGAAGACATGAGTTCTCGTGAA
The DNA here is from genome assembly GCA_030523105.1 of Ophioninae sp. A BG-2022a. NCBI lineage: Eukaryota > Metazoa > Arthropoda > Insecta > Hymenoptera > Ichneumonidae > Ophioninae sp. A BG-2022a. Next base: position 28,657 of record JAPYZI010000381.1, on the reverse strand, counting down.
AAAAAAAATTGCTGCAACACGATAGTTGCAAGAATGGTGGCATTGTTTAAAGGAGGAAACCGGGAAGACTGGCATGGTGGCGAGGATGCGTACAGTCCTCCGATTATCAGACATCCGGTAATCAGCTCGCGGTCGAGGCGCCCCACCCTCTGCCCCCTTACTTTGATTCGTAAGTTTAATTCAAAGAATCGATGTCAAGCTTCGTAGATGATTCACGACTGTCATTCAGACTGCGGGAATAAGGAACTAAGAAAAAACCCGTTTTCAGTTATTACCGACAATTTCGTTTATTTTTAGATATGCTATTCTACATCGAAATCTGACGGACATGTTTTTTTTTTCAATCGACGGAAAAATAGTTTTAAGGGTTGAAAAACAGCCTCGAAGTTGGGCCGAGTAACTTTTGCAGTTTGGCACAGTCCCGATGACGATATTTTTATTAAATCAATTCGAGCACAAATCTTATAACAAATCATGAATAATACGCTATTTCCAATTCCTACGCGGTGGATAGGGACAAAAATTGATTGACCTAAAGTAAAAAAAATCATGTAACTTCAAAACAAAGTTGCACCCCTTAAAATTGTTTTTTCGCCGATAAAAAAACATATGTATCCCTTACATTGCTGTGAAGTATAGTATATCTAAAAATAAAGAATTTGGGAAAACGATTTACTTTCAAATGCGAGCAATATGTATGCATTACCGTAGTTAAAATTTTTTGATCGATACGAATTTTTATTGCTCGTGAAATTATTTTTTACAAAATACTCGCATGGCATGAAAAACAGCTATTGATGGTCAGTCGAAAGCACTCGATGTAACCGAAAAATGAAACTTTTCAAAAAATTCTCGTCGGTTAATTTAATCTTGAGCAGTGTTTAAACATTTTTTTCTTTTAATCTTATGAAACGCACTCAGATACCTCGACACAGTCGAAGTTGCCAAACCAAGGGACATGACCCGAAATCACGTAGTCAGCACGGAGTACGCTGGAGGTTTTTTACCAACGGAAATATATAGGTAAAGAAATAAGGATGTGTTTTTCACGTACGATCGAGAATAATTTCCACACCCTCAACAAAAACACTTCTGGATGTCTAGAATTCCGGAGGACGAGTCGACGAGGACAGAAATCGCCGAAATCGAAACCGTTCTGTGATAACGGAATTCGATGATCGAGATATTTTTTCGTTGCGGGACGCAATCTGGAAAAACAATGAACGACTCGCACGGATGGTGAAAGGTTCGTGGTTAAAAGCAAGAAAAAAGAAAACAAATTCATGGGTCCTTCGCAAGCTAAATAGGAGGCGAAAAAAATAGCTCGGGTTTTCAAAGCCGCTGGAAGACGAGTGAAGACGGGGTTGGATTTTAATTGATAGGAGAGCTTTTCGGACGATAAGAAGCATTCGAAAAATCCGCAAAAATAAGGTCAGTCCAATTAAGCAGCATAGAGTAATCCATACTTTTCGTTTGTTATTTTACAAAGAAAAATAACTTTGCAAAACTGGTTTAATATCTGAGACGAAAGCTCAATGTGCATTAAGGTAGTACGTGCGTGAACTTCCTCGTTAGAAACAAAATTCATTTTTTTTTGTATACCGTAATATAGCAAATGAGAATTAAGTTCGCGAAAATTCAGCATACCTTGCCGAGGAAATACTACAGTACTTAATTTATTAAATTAATGCATTTAACACAAAACATTTGGAAAATACGTGCAAATCGATCTTTGGAACGGAAATATTAATAGTTTGCGATTAAATTCAAAAAAGCGAAAAATGTCAACATATCTGTCGCGATCACATCTGATTCAGAAAAAATATAGCCAACCGGACATTTCAAGCTGATATTGTTGATTGAAGCGATTAATTTTTGCTTTTGCTGGTCTACACACAGCCACTACACACGTGTACACTCACGTTAAACGAACTACGTTCATAATTATTTTCGGGAACAGCTTTATTAAGTAGCGATTGGCAAAGCCTCTTGAATCAAGCTGATTGCTATTTTATGACTTCATTTTTGATAATAATAATTGAGTACGTTTATTACCAACACTTTTCGAATAATTAATTTCTTATTACGAATATTATTATCCATAAATGTATTGTAATCAATCTGCTAGTACTACCTTAAAGCTCATTATTCGATCGTCTTTGTTTTCTCATTCGAATCAGCTAAATTCGAGAAAATTCAGTAATTTCGACCACTCGTTTTAATCCACAAGACTGGACGCGAATAGAAACTCTTCTCGTTTCGTTATTTCAGTTCAGTGTAAAACGACGCGGTCGAAACTGAGCTTCGATCACACGAACCGATTTACATCGATAAATTACCGATTGAGTGTATAAGAGCGTTGCCAAGGGTACTCGTATTCCATGCCACTTATCCGAAGCGCTGTTTAACCGAAAAGCCATCAACCCCAAATGTCATGTATCCAAGTGCTACTCGATTAGGCTTTTCTGCGCCGGTAACCGGAAACGTACATGAACGGAATGCAACATTGAATGGGATTGGAAGGGGAAGATCCTTTCAAGTAGGAAACTGGAAGGCCGAGCCTTGTTAAAATGATTGATGATCAATAATCAGCTATCATTGAAAACAAGTGAACCTTTGCCTGACACATGGATAAGCGTTTTTGCAAAATCGCCTAAAGAACTGTGTAAAAATGGTACTCCACTGTCCAATTAGCAAATGCTATTGCGGTTATCATGAAATCTGCGTCGATGATCACTCAACATGAAAAATCGATCATCGAAACGTAAACTACCAAATGCTAAGACCCAATACCTGTTGCCGATCGTTCTATTGATAAAGTGGTCGAAGCCACTATCCAAACGACCAGAATAGGAAAACTATTTTTCCTGTTCTGAGGTCTTTTTTATTGGTCCTCATTGGTCTTATTGGTCTTTTTTATCTGTACGTACTCTTTACATGTTAAAACGAATGCCTTGGGAATTTTCATCTTTGATCGTAAACTATAAAGCATACAAATTTTGTATATGTTTTTACTGCACTTGTCGATGTACTCCAGTTGACTCTGCTATCCTTTTTAATGTATTTCTAAAGTTGTATTTAAAACCCCTACCTGCAAATTTGGATTCTCTCGTTTTTGATTTCCGGATTTGTGGATTTTTTAATTCTTCGGACATTTTAATTCTCTCGTCTTTGAAAATTTTGGTTCTGTTGGACCGTTTCAGTTTGGGGACTTTTTCCTTCCTTGGACGTTTAGACTTTTATGATTTTTTTGAATGACGATACATTTTTTCGATGCATGCTTTTTCGTAATTATAACCGTCTCATCATTATTTTCTGTACGCAATATGACACTATATTTTTTTCAACTTCAGTCCAATTCTTCCTCTAGTCTTTCGGATTTTAAAATCACTGAAAAACCTTACGTTCGAGACTTACTGAAATAGTTTCCGTCAGGAATAGTTTGTTTCTCAAAAGTACAATGATCGTTCCATAATCGAGAAAACGATATTTCCCTCAATCCTCGGATGGTTTTCCACCAAATAAATAAAAGTTATTCATAAATGAATATTCAACAAAGTTGAACTCTTTGAGAGACCCCGGATTGATTCTAGCCTCATTTTTAGATCTTATATATCTCTTCGAAGTTTCATGCTTCCCCATTTTTCCAGATCAGATAAATTGCGTTACATTTTACATTCTTGTAGCATTTTCGCTTGTCTTCATCGATTTTTAGTTTATTTTCACTAGCGAAACAGTTTCTATCGATCTTTGCTTCCACTTTTGCCCCGTTTCATTTTTCCAGCTTTCCCCACACCATTTTCATTTTTTACTCTCGTCTCGTGATATTGGTACCTCTTGGTACCTCTTGTACCTTTATAATCAACACTTTCCTGAGATATCGCCTCCACTTTTACTTTATACCTCCAACCGTGAAACCCGAGCATGAGCGAGGTACATGGAGCAATTTCAGTGCACCGATAAAGGGGAGATAGGAAAGGGGATGGAGGAAGAATAAAAGCGGGGGAAGTGAAAAACAGGAGAGGGGAAGTAGAGTTCAGGAGAAAGGACGAGACAAATCGAGCTTAAAGGAAGAGCCGGTAACGGACGAGATGAGAGTATGGATCAAAGAAAGGCAGGAAGGTGAACAGTAAATCCAGACAACGGAAAGTTCACAAAAATCACATCAAGGAAACATGCTTGGATGTTTGTTTTATGAAAAATGGAAAAGAATATGGCGAATTTTAATTCGACAGGGGAACAAGTTGGCAAGCTTTTACTTGAGTTCATTTCGGAGATAATTTGGCTTATGTACAAAAAAAGAAAAAAAAAAAACGATAGCACGTGCACTAAGGCTGAACGTACGAAAGGTGAAGTCGAGTCTTTAACCGCAGTCAGACAGTGAGAACGTACAAATCATATTGCAAAAAAAGCATAAACGCTTTTATGACAGCGAATGTAAACAATTTCGATTTTGGGAAAGTTCAAATGTAGCTGAAATATTCCAGACAATTTTTTCTTTCATCCGTGTTAGAAAAACAATGCTATTCCATTTGTTCATACGCGCCCCATTGGATTACTTGCCAATTCAATATTCGTCGCTTCATTTTGACGCCACGCGTGAACTCGCGGAGTTTTTCGAGGTAGTACATGTTGCGTTTTCATCGACGAAAACCACTTTACGAATTTCATTAGGCCGCGTGTCAAAAATTGCTATCCACACGTGCCGAATATAACTTTGATCTTCCTACGCATCCTACCTAGTTTTCACGGCTTTTCATCAGTCGGTAATCGTTTTCTCGACGTTTTTATACCGACTGGTGTTCAGCAAGTTCCGTCGAAAGCCATCGTTATCGACCAGTGCCATATTTTTCCAGTTAAATGATGTTTATCGATTGCGGAAAGACCGGATGTTGGTAATTTATCAATCGAGCCTCGTCGATACAGTAGAGTTGCCAAGTTACGACCGTCAAAGTCTTAACGTCCGGAGTGTTGTCACACCCCCAGCAAATTCGTGACATTATCGGGCGTTCGGTCTTTTTTTTATCGGCCGTCAATTGACCAACGAGTTGCTTCAGAAATTCAATAAAACCAACCTGCGAACCTGAGGTTCCAAATGGACCCTAGTCTCTTGCTAAACCAGCAGATGGAACCGTCAAATCCCTTCGAAGATCATTTCAATTCGCATCTCGTTATTCAGTCAAATATGTAAATAATTCACGAAAGGAACGTTAAAATAGAATTTCACACCTCGAAATGTCCTCTCGAAAATGATATTTGGGCCTAAAATTATTATCGCCTTATCATATTAAGCAACACTATATAGAGTGGAAAACGTTTATCCTGGTAATTTTAGTGCCGATCCTTTTATCATTGGCCCGAGGAATACCGAGATTACCGAGCGTTCTTTCATTTAAGTTGACTTTCCTCGTGATCGAAAACAGTCGAAGACATTTCTAAAATAAACACGTGAACAACTAATTAAAACTTGCTGGATAAAATCGATGTGTATAATACTAAATAAATATTAAATTTAAATACGTGTCCGGAAAAGTTAGTGTAAATTGAATCCGTATCGTATAAACTGTATTCTATATACATAAATATATATGTATATACACAGACACACACACACGCACGAAATATACAAACTTGGTCAAAAGTATTAGGAACTCTGTACCTTTTCGATCCACGAAGAAAGGAGAATATCTCTACAAAAAAAAAAATTACTAAAAAGACCAAAATTGTAACTAACAGTGACGTTTCCGACGATCTTATCACTGAAAAGTGTGATAACTACTTTTCAAAGTCCAGCACGAAATTTTGCAAAGTAAAACAATCTTGAAAAAACCGGTATTTTCAAAATTACGTAACGGGTACAAAAAAAAATCGCAAAAATAAAAATAAAAAATAAAAATGAAGCTGGCTTTGTTTTCTTCAAAATTCCGTTGCACAAATTGGTTTAGAATGTTGTTTTTTTGGACAACAAAAAATACGAGATGCTTAATACTTTTGTCCAAGAATGTATATATTTAAAAAGCGATATTAATAACGCGAAAAAGAGTTAAGAAATAAAAAATGATATCGCATTTCGTAAGCGAGTGTGCGTAATCTGAATCGACGTTGACAAAGGGATATTCTAAATATTATCATAGCCCCGATCCGCCTTTATTGTATTTATACTTTGAGGACGTTGAATTTGCTCAAAATCCTTAGCGCGTTTGTAATCATTAAGCGAACGTGACAAAAAAAAGAAAAAAACGGGTAATCGTTTTAGACTCGTCATATCTCAAGGCGAATAATCACGTGTTCGTTTATTGCTCGTTTGTTGAATACATAGGTTGTGCATTATTATTATTAAAAAAAAAAAAACATACACACAAGGTTGATTTTATTCAGCGCTCACTGGTGGAGAATTATGCTAAAGTAAAAGATTTCCATATACATCGTATATATTGTTGATACGAAAAAGAAAAGATGTTGTTAAACTGTTGTTGTTAAAGGTAGCGGATACGTTAACAATTAAGTCCGACGAAGAAGCGAAAAAAAAGAAATGTACCTTTTGGATTGCGGAGTATTGCAAACTTCTCACACTTATAATTCTATTCGACATATGGTGTTCGCAATTGGAACAAGCCTATAATACGTTTTTACGATTACTTTTGAGAGCGGGTAATCAATCGTTGCCTAATATTGCCAAAAGAGCTACGCTTTTATTTTATTGTGTTTGTTTGTTCGACCGGTTCGTGAAGACTGACCGTCCAATTGAGTTTGTCGCTGCTTGTCGCAAAAAACAAATATTTTGCGAGTCGTCAATGTTCTCCCGATCTCGAATCTTCACTCACTGTACGAATTAATATTAATATTAATCGTAAAGCGAATATCGTTAGACTTTAAGGGCTCGAATCTTTTTGTAACCTTCGTAACGAGTAACCGTAATTACTAAGCGATCACCGATATCGAGCCAAGACTCTTCTCGTCGTAAATAAATTTGAAAATAAACAAACAAAACGATACGAAAAAAAAAAATCGTCGCGAAGTAATTGCGGAAGAACATTGTCACCGATATGTGGATGTCCATTGATTGTTCGTGGAGACGAATACAACGAATGATTTCAATTAGCGGAGAAGAACGATTTCGCCACCATATTTTCACTATAACGATCCCCATATCCACCCCGTCCCCAATTTCTCAACCCAAACTCGTCGTTAACTCTCCGAGAGAGCGGCGGAACCGAAGCGCACAATTTGAAACGACACAAATCGGTAATCGAGAAAATTAATGATTCGAACCAACTTTTTATGAATTTCGAGTATTCACGCTGAAAATTTTTACGTCCAGAAATCTTCCGGAACAAATGCTAAAATCATTAGGCGAACGAGTCAAAACTCGATGAAACGTTTTTCGAATAGAAGATTTTAGAATTTTAAATGCAATCGCCCAATGGAACTTCCACTTGATTGGCGGATGTTTCCATTTCCCCAAATCTTTGTGAAATTCGGTGAAAATTTGGAGAATACACAAATTCATAAATAGAAAAAATTATTCAATGACGTAACATATATCCGGTGAAAAATTGAGTGAAAAGTGCGGAAATAAAAATTTGCGGTGAAGAACGATCGATGAAAAAAATGAAGAAAAAGAAAAGGAAAAAAGAGGGGAAAACAATGACTCTCTTGCGTACACCCTCGAATGTCAGATTGCGCAATGTTGTACATAGTAACATCCATGAACCACGTTTAATGATTTCTTGTATTGGGGGCGAGCACGCAACAATCGGACTCGAACTGATGAACGACCGTAACGCATTAGAGTTTCGCACACGTGTAACGAATACGACCAATCGAGGTAACACTAGCGAATATATACATCAATACCTATGTTCGTTCCCAATCAGATCATTTTTTCTCCGTTCACCAAAAAACATTCGCGTTTTTCGCGATCAACGACCCAATCCCTCTAGGAGTTACGAACCGGATGTAATAATGCCTACAGTCGGCCGATAAATTATGGAATATTGTGGAGTTCATGGGATCGAAAAAAATCTTTTGAACAGTAAAAGAGAAAAGAAATTGTTGCATAAATCGAGCTATCGACGCGAGAAATTGTTCGCACGCTTCCGAGAACAAAGCGCCAGAAAAGGATCTCGGAAATAATGTTCTGCCAATGAAAAAAAAAAAACAAAATGTTTCGCTCGTCCTATTGATCGTCAACTGATATATTTTTCATCCGAATGATACAGTAAACTTCACTATTGGGAGATATTTTGTTTCGAGGATGCCTGTGAACGATTTCGTACTGAAAAAAAAAACAAAAAGAAAATAGTTTTAAACAAAAATGTCTCGTACGTGTGACTGTATATGTTGTTTCAAATAAAGGAAAAACAAACCATTGTTGTTTTGTAATAAGACGGAGTTGGTTGGAATATTCATTATCGTTCTTTGCCTAACCACCATTGGAGCCATCGTTTTCAGTAATTATCAATCTTTATTATACATTATGCCATTTTGAAATGTTAACATTTTCAAAAAGGAACAGGCAAAAGATTCTTATTAAAAATTAACATGGGCAATTATGTAGAAGTGAAATATACAGAATTAATTTTGCTGAAGTAAAATACTTATTTTATAAATATTATTATTCTTCATCACCAATTCGGTCGCCAAAATCCATACAAATGCCCTATTTCGTCGTTTCCTCAAACTTCAAAACTGCAAAAATTATGGAAATAATAAAAAGTCTCCGTTTGCGCCATAATTGCCCGGGTGCCCCACTTCTGCATAATTAATCGTAATCTTAAACGTCATTGCAACCCTAATTTTCAACAATTGTCAAACCTTGTTCCACAATATGTTGCTTAATACGATATTGAACATTTTGATTTCCGAGAAGTTACTGGCAAACAATTCTTATCAGCAGGAAACATACGCAATAAAAAAAAACTGAAAGTTCAATTTTTTATTTCTCAAAGCGATCCTATCCTCCCATCCCTCTATATCAATTTCTACCACGGTTTATTTATCCTCCAGCCTCACAAATGCTCTCTCTGGTTTTGGGCCACTTGGGCGGAGCATCGTTTTTTCCATTCAAGCCCTTTCTAGTTCGGCAGAGGTGAAAAATCGACAAAGCGCTAATTGGTTCTGTCAGTCCGGTGAACGTAGGATGGGTATCGTCGAATCTCGGGGACGCTCCCTCGCCCTTTATGGCTATGCCGCACTTCCCACCTCTCTCCCCACTCGATTTCCCCTAACCGCGAAATCTCGACGGAAAAGAAGGAATATTATTCGGTTTTTGCATCTGCAAACATTTTTCGTGAGAATCCATATTGCGTTGTATTTTTAATTGGGAACCGTCGATGTTTTACGAATAAAAGCGTACTTTTTGTGCAGAATCTCGCAGTTACGATACTCAGATTTCTCGGAGTCTGTATATTGTTCCGTTATAGTATTACATTTTGATTGACAATGCCCAAATTTCAATGTCGGGAAATGGATATATTGATTATTTATACATTCTTTAGGAATATTATGATTCGTTTTAATTCTATTAGGGTTTGAACTTTAGAATATCCGGGTACACTTATTTTTTCAAGAAAATATTTTGAATGACAATCACATGTAGAATATATTTATTTTTTTTGTAGTTTTGTGCAAACTGCTTATTTTTATAGCCACGAGAAGACGAAATGAGCGCAAAAAAAGTTCTCGAAGTAAAAGTTTGAAAAATTGTCAAATAAAATATAATTATTTGAAAAAATGACAAACTATTCAAATGATTGTTTAAAAAGTGTTTTGCGCTCATTTAGTTTGTATCTGACCAGTAAAACTTTCAGTTTAGCAAAAATCTGATAATAGAACATAACTTTTTTCACGCTGGCATTGCATTTTGAAATCGATTATCCAAAAGTTCAATTTTTTAAGCTAGGTAGCCATAAGCCAAAACATTTTTAGAATGAAATTTCTCAAAAATCTTCTACTTTAAACAAAGCTTTGCAACGAAGAATATAAATTGTATTTTTTTTTGTAAAATGTTGTTTGTTTTATCACGTGGTACATTTTTCGGACGGTAAAAAAGATAGTATCGATTGTAAAAAAAGGTTCCTCGGGGCTAAGCCATTACCTACGCTATAAGGGCTTCATGCAAAACACCAACGTTTATCCGTTGTGCGTGCTTTTAATTTAGAGCAGCGACTCGCGGGGAATACGTAGATGTTTTTTTCAACCGCGCGGAACGTTCGCCACCACAACGGATTTTTTATCTATTTTATTCGGGTTTTATGTAAAGCAGAGAGAACATTTACGTATTCTAAAAACATTTGACAACGAACAGTAAGTATTGAATAAAATCGGTAAATTGTCTAACGCGTAAAGGCGAATAATATTTTCCGAAGCGTGGAACGACGCAACGTGCTCAATGCTGTGCACGAAAAAGCAATCTTTTTCCCGGCTCTTTCTCCCTGGCGTAAAAACCATAAATCGCTATGTGGACAACATATTTTTTAGTGCACAGCGAGACAAAAAAAATCTCGTAAACTTCAATGCTCGTATCGTTTTCTTCGGACGCCCGAAACAAATAGAAGTCGACGACGAATTTTATGAATTTGCTTTTTTATCGATTGGAACTTCGATGGTAAAATGGTTCTCGGAAATTCACGAAGAAAACGATAGTTCCCCACGTGTTTCCACGAATATTGCTCACATGTAGAATATTGCTCACGATGTGATACGCGTTTCATGCACGAATGGCAAAAAAAAATCTACCAGGTTTACGATATACGGTTACGCGTTGCAATCTTCCTTTATGGTAGTTTTTTTAAAATTCGTTTTCACGGACGATACGGTTTGATAAAAATAGCAAAAAATATTATCGTAATTGACCGATCATAAATATGACAAATAATAATTGAAATAATTGTTCCACTTTTTTTACAACTGATAAAGAATTTTTTCTTCAAGATACCATTATCAACTAATTTTATACAGAACAAATTTATCGTTTCTTCACGAAAAATTACCGCTGACGAAAGAACGTGTGCGCACACTTACCCGCATTTACTTACGCCAGCAAGGCAAAACGCACTTCGATGTCAAAAACTCTACCAGCACCGAATATAATCTCAAATCTTCACTGATTATTTACTCGAAATAAATTCTTCATACGAATAGAATTAACTTACCTCAATTTTAATTTTGGCTTTGACGTCACAATCTTCGTCGTGGCATAAAAATCTACTGTAAAACGTCAGATCGTTTTATAATGAAAAAAAAATCGAATGACGCGCGGTGCTCTTGATAATTCAAACAAATTCTCCACTCAGACGCGTGTAACTGGCTGCAGTAAATCATCAACCATCGAAAGAATAAAAAGCGTGCGCACTGTTAGCCCCAAAGATTCTACCGGAGAACATTAACAGTTCTGCGAATCAATACCGGCAATGAAACTAAACATAGGGCGTGTTTTTTTTAAACATACTTGCATTTATTAATACCTATCGATCTTCGATCACCATCCTCTTTCTGTCCGAATGAAACATAACAAGAAACGAGGCTCGAAAGTGAAATAAATTCTCGTTCCAAACCAACGAAATTCTCGGTGAAATCTCGACAATCGTTTATTTTTATCGATTTTTATCGGTAGATGGTTTTTGGTGAATTGTTCGACGCGATAAAACAATTAATCGAGAATTTCCCTCGGTTTCTTCTTCCCCCATGGTCCCAGCGGAGAATCGAGAAATTTTGCAAAACTTCTCTTCCACTACACTTTCACACTTTCAGTTCTTAATTGAATTACTTAACGTCAGTGCGATTGCGAGTTGAGGGAAAACTTGGTACTCTATTTTTTGTTGTCTTTAGATATTTAAAAAAAATGAATGTCATTGCACTTCACACACGAAGAAAGTCTCGAAACTGCAAGGACTGTCGTTCCATTTGAGTCCTTTTCCATCCCTGTTCCAGAGTTCCAGACAGTGCTCCTCTTCGCCATTTTCATATCTAGACAAAAAAAAAGGGATCACTTTAAATCGAATGTAAACGTGTAATCGAACGTTGACAATGATCGATGATATTATACTCTACAAGATTGATCAGCGTTGCATTATCGTTTATCGACTATCCGAGTTTTATTGATTGATCGCTGATCGAGTGAAACCCGATCAGGATTCGATTTTAATTTTACATTTCAACATTTAAACTTCACTTATTTCCAGAAAAATTAATTGCTCGCTTTACTCAATGATGTTTTCAATTACCGGAAGTTGTTGGGTTCACCAACGTTCCAGTTTTCAAAAGTGATTGGCCTGCCATTGGCCATCCAAAAAAAAGTGCCTTCCTCGGCTTGATCGGTCCCGGAAATCCAAAAATGTTCGTGACCCAGTCCGAAGTCTTTTATGTGCTTCTCCAGTCTGTCGTTTTCTTCCTGAGACGCGATACTTGCAAGATGCATCCCGTGATATCGACAATACTGCGAAGCTCTGTACCAGTTGGCCTTCACGAACAAAAAAACAATATCAATGCCTCCTTCCATTCCATATTTTTTTGCTGAAGAACTTTCTATGCCCCGAAAAATTCTTTTATCGTCATCAGTTTCTGAAGATCACCTGAAAACATAAGTTTTCAGGTGATCTAGAAAATTATATCTCGGCAAAGAATGGTCGTAGAGCAATAATAAAAAAAGCAAATTGAAGCTTAAAGTCTCTAATTTAAGATATGTATGTTAAACATTTTTATCCATTAAAGTTTCTGAGTAAACTTAAAGAGATCAGGAAAAGTAAAAAATTTCACAAATGTTGACCACCTGTTGAGAGTTGTACGGGCTTGGGTAAATATTTTCAACAATGCTTGCTTAGCCGGATGCTTCCGCTTTAATTTGCAAGGTTCCGAGAGTTTTACGATGATTTTTCGCTGAATTATCATCGTTTGAAGCGAAAAATAACTTTTTAGTTGGAATCATTCAATACTCAAAAACAAATGATCGAACAGAAAGTATACAGGGGGTTTTGAATACTTTAAAGTATCTTCGTTAAGGTGTGATTACTATTTTTTAATAAACGTGAGGTTTTACCTATTCTTCATTCGAGTTTTTCATATGAACAAAAAATGTTTGTTAAAAGCAGACATTACACCTTCGAGCAGACCCTCCAAAGTATTCGAAACGCTCCGTATACTTTCTGTACGATTAGTTGTTGAGTAATAAATGATAAAATCCAAAAAATTCTTTTTCGAACCAGATCTCGAAACTAGTGATTTCAAACGTCAATTTGCTTATGTTTTTATTGTTCTCCGAGCATTCTTTGACGAGTCTTCTGAAAATCATCTGAGAATGTCGAGACTTCTTGCTGATTATTTAATTATTGTGCCTAGTGTATATCCACAAACCTCTATAGTGAAAGAAGAAAATAAAAGAAATGGATAGCATAAAAAATTATTGAAGATCAATTGAATCAACATGTAACCAGAGGCAAAATGAAATAATTTCATATTTCTTTCACAAATTTCCAAATTATTTCGCAATGGCAGCGTGAAATCGGGCATTGTAGAAATGCACCCGAGATTATTTGTAACGTACCATGCACAGATCGAATTGTCGGAATAAAGAATAAAAAATAAAAAAATGAAAACCAAATTTTCGTTGCAAATATTTTCGATAGCAATTTCGCATGGGAGTGAAGAATCGCCCGGGGAGAACGCTGCAATCGATTTATCCGGTTTCCGATGTTTCGGATCAAACGAACGCGCCTCTGATATATAAAAAATCGGGGTGAAAATGAACGGTAAAAACAAATGAAGCATGCAGGTCGGAAACTTCCGTTCTTGGAAACAAGGGCGAGTGTTAGTACGAAATGAAAGAGAAATTTGAATAAAAATCTAATTTAAAAAATCGTCGACCATCCGCGGACAGAGTAAATAAAAAAAATATGCGGGCACTTGCCGCGCGTTATTCTCACGCACACGCAAAACTACCTGAACATGTGATTGCAGCGCGGCCATTGTCAACGACCAGTTCGACCAGTTTCGCTTCCAAATTCTTCTCTCGATCTTGTCGAGTTATGTGCTTTTCGTTTTCTCCCCTTCTCGCTTTATTTACGTTTTCAGGCGATTTCGAATTGCCATTTCTTTTTTTTCATGCTGAACACGTTAGTCAGGCGAACGGAAATAATGTTTGGTTGAATCGAATAAAATAGATACGACGAAATTCGAGATACTACTGGATGGATAAAAAGTAGCAAAAATTCTTTAAACTTTAAGAAGTGATAGTCATTTATAGAGCAATAATACATAAATTATTTTGGATTTTTTCATAAACTAAATTTCAAATAAATATACAGTTTTTACCTTACCCTAATTAAAATTACCGTTTATTAGTGACAACGATATTTATTTCAAATTATATAGAACTTTTCAATATTCATTTTCATCCACAGTGATAGGTATGGCAATAATAGCTACGATAATAATAATAATAATAATAATGAGAATAATGCCAATGTTAATATGAATTTTCAACGCAGATATATGATTGAAATGGTAATCCGTTTGACAGGTTTACCGTTAAAAACATTCATCGTACAATCTCATTCAATAAGATTACAATTCAAGTGTGGACGCCGAGAAAAGAAAAATCTTCTGACCTTTAAAATGCCTTACAATTTCCGGACCTCCGAGAGTGCCCTTGAATCAATGGCCTTTCATTTAAACGGATCGAATAAAGATATAAAATATATTGAATGCTGAACGGAGCTATCACATCCAGAAAATCAGCAGTTACGAATGTAATGAAAGATCTTTCGGCTCGTCGAGACACAAGTTAGATGAGTATCTCACACGCTAATTCTCGATGAATACATAACGTTGCACTCGTCGACAACGGCAAACGAGTTTAACTCGAATCGATCAATAAATAAAATACTAGGAAACTATTTCGTTCATTCAATCGTCACAATTCAATAAATTATATCAGAAACGGATAACAATATTCAGCATAAAGCTTTTGATTTATCATAACGGTAAATGATAAATCAGTGTCGGAAAAAATTAAATAACAAAGAAATTAATAATTTAACAAAATCAGTAAATTTATTATATTTGGATATGGAAATGACATTCAATAATATAAAAAACGATTATTATTTTCATTAATTTTATTAACAAAAAGAATAAATAAAATAATACCAAATTTAATTAGTTTATAATCATTTTTATGTAAAATGATTAGCTTTTCTTTTTATGCATAGTATTTTATTTTTATTCGACATATTCATAGATCATATTTGATTTTCATTACATTAAATTAAGTATAATTTAGAAAATATATAAAATCGTTAATTAAACGAAAATGAAGTAAATAATCAGTTACCGAATCCAAAACTTTATTAACGTTTTGAAAATCCGATTTTCCGTAAAAGCTCATGGCTCGCAAAGAATGTGAATATTGGCGAGTCTCACCTTGAAGAATATTCCGAGATAATATCTCTTTTCGCCAAGTTTCAGCAAGGGCATCGTCCATCGCGAGGGTGTGAGATTCGCGGTGTGCTCATCGACGCAGTTTGGGCAGTCGTCTATCGAGCAAAAAAGAATTCGTTTACTTTTTATATAGCAAATAAATAGAAAATAACAATTTTATATAACAAAAAATACAAAATATTAATTTTATATAACAAAAAATAAAATATAACAATTTTACATAGCCGAAAAAAAATGAAATCACAGTTCAACATGAAATATTTGTTACGTTCCATTTTCGGTTCATCGTTACAACGTGACGTTTAATCGGGTTTGTGTGAGTATGAGAAAGGCAAGTAACGGGAATGCCCATACGTCAATCATAATAGGTGAAAGAAAGTTTTATTTTTTTCAGATGGTATATTTTCAGAGGTTACTCTCGACTGCAGCGTAATAGAGGAAAAGATGATTCCCGTCTCGATCTTCTGATGAATTCTCGTTAAAAAATATGTGACGCAAAAACACTGTAAAACGTTGACGTCGGAGATTCATATTTCATGCATCTCTGATTTCCGCGTTCCCAGTTAGCACACGAGACCGCAAAGTAAGAGCTCTATTACGAGGATGAGGAAGACGTGAAAGAAGTCTTGAGGTTTTTTTTTTTTACAACTTCGTCCCAATTTACCAGATTATCGTTGATCATAAACGTCCAATGAGACGAATTTTTTTGTTGAAAAATCGTTATGTAATCCATTGCATCACAATTGAAAAAGTCTAGTCCTATTGACAATTCATTTTTCATAACCGATGAAATATTTTTCAAATAATCGACAATGAATATTTCCATGTCTGCAAAAAGTTATAAATTTATCTCCGATATATTTTTCATCATTATCGGTGTCGCTTTTATTTGCCAATCAATTTAAATCTCGTTGTGGAAATTTTAAGATCGAATTTCGACTTTGCACTTTCTCAGAAAAGTGTGCATCGCGAGACTTCAAACAGGCAAAAAAATGAACCAGTGAAGCTTGAGAATTTTCGAGAGTTTCGAAGGAAAACATGCAAATGTATCAGGAAATCTGAATACTTTTGCCAGTCGTGCGGAAGCTAAAACTTTGGGGGCAACGAAAACATACAACGTATACCATCAGTTTAAATTTAGCGAAACGCCAGACAAGCCGATGCCTGGACCCATCCCTAGTCAAATTAATTAGGGGGTAATGAACGAGCAAATTTTCGACCATTCATTAATTACTTATGTGATATACGTAAATAACAGTCGAGAAGTTATTTTACGTCAAAACGTAAAAAATTTTTTCCAGTAGCGATAAGATCTGGAGATGTGTAAATTAAGGTGGAAAATGTGTACAATAAGGTAGTATCTGAGAGCCTCGAGTTTTCACGTGATGCCAGGAATGAAAATTAAATTACTGTTCACTCTGGAAACATTACAGTATTAGAGCTTTATTTTGTAATTTTCATTGATTCCTTCTGATTTAACAATGCGTTATAACTAAAACAAGAAAAAAAAAGACTAACCAGAATAAAACAAAAATTGTAATGTTTCCAGAATGATTGAAAATTGTTAACTTTATTTTTATTGCTCTTTTTTTCTTTATATACGATTGTCAAATTTAAACGTGATATATTCAATCCTCCAAGAAAATTATGAAATTGTTGATGACTATGGAAACATTAAAATATTGTTCATTTCTAGTACCACGAAAGGTCAAATTTAAAAAGAGCGTTTGTCAAATGTCTATTCTGAGTTGTATTTTAAGCCCATTCATAATTGCCAAGCAAAGTTTCTCCGAGTGACATCAGGCAATAGCCCGTTACTGATTGTCCGCTCCGTGAATCCGTTTTTCTTTGATCGTCGACGTAGCATGACTTCGTTGCATTTCTACCCGGTTTCTGACATCGTTATCTTTTATTTCGTTCAGCTGAACAAAATTCTATGAAGATGATGCATCTGGGCTATACATTCGACTTCCAGATAATACATCGGCGTACGTAACTTCTACTCTTCCAATAGCTTGACTATTGTCTGACGGAGTACCAACGCCACCACTGCCAGTATCACTTGAGCTGTCTAATCGGCCTGGAGTTGAATAGGGGATTCGCCTAGCGTGAAATCGTGGCGGGAACGAGATGGATTTGTGAGTTTATATCAGGACGGGGAGAATAGAAGATGAGGATGAGAAGTCAAAGACAATGGAGGGAAACGTGATCGATGCGGTTCCTTGAACGCCAAGCCAATTACCAAACAATCACTGGTCCGCAAAGCCAACGACTCGAGAACCTTCTCATGGCCAAGATAATAAACCTCCCGGATGTCGCCACGTCTACCTAACCAAGTGTGTTCTTAATTTTGTTTATCGTTTCTATTTGTTCACACTATCGTCTATTACTTATTCCTGGTTGACATTTTCCAGAGGTACCGAGTCATTGAGTCAAGTGTGCCCACTTTGAAATTTGAAGGATCGTCAGGTTTAAAAGATCGAAGTTAGGATGATAAAATTATAATTGTCAGATGGGGCATTTATCCAACTGGTGACCGAATTAAGAAAGGTACGCGAAAAATGATCGTAGACACGATATAAAAAAAGCAAATTGAAGCTGAATAAATGGACTATCCGGTCCATATGATGGTTGAACTTGAACAAAATTTTTTCGAGTCCGTAGAGTTATAAAAAGAAGGCAAACAATTTCGAAAAAAAAAAATTCTCGCGCACACTTATGCCAGGAAGATCAACACATACAAAAAAAAAAGATTTTAATTATCCAAACTAACTACCCATATGCTGGAGTAACCCACCAACGCACCTCGACTCTTCAAGACTTAAAGAGGGTGCGCTTAATTACCCACTACGCACGGTTACCCCGAATGATTCTAGTGCAATTCCTGGAGTTTCGATTCTTCGTTCTTCTTTTCTTATCCCATTGCAGCGGAAAGATATTACGCTCGAGGATTTCATAAATACAAAAGCATCTTCCGGTTCATTGAAAAACATTTATCTTAATATCGACGCCCCGAGACGAAGAAATTTTAATAAAAAGTCCTGGGGGAAGAAAGAATGAAAAGCGCCGATACGAACGACAAGAGAAATCGCCGACTTCCTTCTTTGGAGTACAATGATCGCTTAGATTAAGAAAGATTTTGATCAGAGTAGCGTACTGAATTTATGCACTTGATGACAATGAAACGACAAGAGGAATAAATGACGCACGAAGTTTGCTGTATGAGACAGAATCGAAGATGTATACTTCCAGATATAAAAAAGTATTTCGATTCATTTTTAGAAAAGTGACGAAATTTGTTCCTTGTATTTCTGTCTGCTTTCGTTTTAACGGTCATTCCCTGCACCGGAAATGATTCGTCTATCGTATCGATTTTTATACCCTCGCCATTTATACACTCGGTCATGTTATATTTATTACAACACCTACTGATCGAACGAAAATTCAATTTTACAAGTTGCATTGAAAAATAAGATGTTTATTTTTTCAAATGATGATTATAATTTTTGAGAATTATTATCAGGTTACGTTATATTTAAGATAACTTAGGAAAACTATTATTTAAAAAAAATAGTTAATTACTAATATTATAAAATATCTCGCATGACTATAAAATAAAGGTGATCAATCAATGTGATTGGAATTCTTGGAATTATAAATAATGACAGTGACTTGTATCAAGTTCACGGTTATTGAGTTGCCGAGTTAGAGAGTTTGCGTATATTTATCAGGGGCGGATAAGCGATTACGATCACTGTATCATTATCTGTACTCAACGTACTTCGTACGATGATATATTTCAAAATTACGTTTGTAAGCACAAATATGAGTGGTTTTGTGATTATTTATCTTGAAATTTACCTTTTGTGATTGTTTATCGTAAAATAAACCTTTTATGGTTATTATGAAATTAACATTTTGTGATTACTTATCTTACAATTAACCGCTTGTGATTATTTATCGTGATTACCTATTGTCAAATGAACCTTCCTTAAAAAATATATATCCAAAAAATGATTTAACCGATAACATGCGGAGTTCCAGAGAACGAAACTTTTTGCACACGTTTACTGTGAATTGTTGTTTTTTTAAATGTTATTTTCTTTTGTTATACGCATGGGTCACACTTTCAAGAGTGCAATTAATTGTGGTATATTCTCGGAGTCCATTTTCCATATTGGTCAATCCCTAGAAATGTGAAAGTAGTATTTTTTTTCGGTTTATAAATATGGTTAAATAGAAATTGTTGCTTAACAAATTGTGTATCCGTGATCATTCAAACTTAAGAATGATTTCGTATTGCATACTGTGACTTGTGGGTATCCCCAAGCGTTCCAAAGAATGAGACAAAGCTAGACAGGAAATTAATCAAATTACGTCCTTATCGCAAAACGTGAATAAAAAACAAAACTCGACATAAAGAGCTTCTTTGCAAAGTAAATAGTGCCAGTGCTTTGTTATTATTCCTTATCGTTAAACTTGTATTTGTATTATGAAAGAGTTTTATTTTCGATCCATGTTACGAAAGGGGGTCGAGTGTGATTTCGATCTCAGTGGTGACCTTTCATCCTTCTACTACTATCAATGGTCTGTTCTTCTTTTTATTCTATATTTAGTGTTATTATATCCGCCATGGTAATATTCTTTCTCCTCACTTTTTCGACAGAATAATCCACGGTGATGTGCGTGTGAAGGTGTGACCTTCATTTTTACACCACCAGTCAAGACAGTTATCTACAAATTGAAAATTATCATTGACTAGAAACAAACATAAAAAATTCTCGAAATATGACCAACTATCTCGAAAAGTGTTGTGGAAAAAATGAAATAGAAAATTACCCCCTGTCGCGGTTATTTCCGTACATGCTCGCGTGTCTTATCATTTTGTTTTTATTCTAAATTGGATTTTGAATTTTAGAGAAAAATTATAATTTTTTAGTTGTAACTTTAATTATCGTTTTGTAAATTGAACTGTAATTTTTGTTATTTTCTAGTTTTTATTGTAAATGTTCCTTTTCGATGTGCCAAAAAGAAAAATGGTGTGAAATTAACATTGTAAAGTATATTGCAGATATTTTGTTGATCATTTCCCTTCAGGCTTCGCACTCGCCACGTTTGAAACACTTTCAGACGAATCGTTTATTTGCCAAATGATGGGCCCTTCTATATATTTGCACAGCATTGTAAGATGATTTACGTAACGAGAGATAGATGAAAACATACCATTAAGACGACCGGGTATGGCGACTGTCAATCCCACGAGGCATACGATCACTACACTCACGATAATCCTCGTCATCATACAGTTCGTTCCTCCCAATGAATCTTTCTCTAAGATAATTTACGAAAATTATGGCTCTCACCCTGTCATTAGTTTTGCAAGAATCGAGCCACTTATCGTCATGAACAAAAAGTTGCACGTTCAAAAAAAAAGATGCACACACGTCGTCACGAGCGTTTTACGAATTGCTACCAATAACTAGAAAAATGAATTACGCGTAATAAAACAAACCTTCGAAAAAGGTGTATTTGTTTATTGAGATTCGATTTAAAATTACCGATGCAGAATCCCGCACGAGAAAACCAGTGAATGTCTCGAACGAACTCGGTATTAACATACACACTGTCCCCTGTGCCGTTTCGAGGCTCGCTCTCACTTGACTACCGGATAAGCACGGAAAAATAAATTACACGAGGTCTCGATCACGAGAGATCGATCGTAACCGGTACTAAGAAATTTTTTTGTTTAATTATATATTCGCGTTCCCCTCACCTGTGGAATTTGTCCACTTTTGCATACCTAAACCAATACTAGAAACTTTTCGATTTCGTACGAGTGTTTCAATCTTTCTTTATTACCTGTAATATCGAGTTGACAAAGTTCACCGATTCGAGACAAACGCAGGATCAGTGTGAACGAACTTGTGTGAATTTGACAGCCCTCGAATTAAAATGGGAATACTGCACTTTCCAAAGGTGTAACCCTTTGGAAAATGTGATTATTTTACGACGTTTTGAAAAAAATTACCATTTTTTATTTGAATTTGGAATGTATTCGGAAATAATTATCGAAGTCGTGGCTTTGTTCTAAATTTGAGGCCTAATGAAAAAAGAAAATCATTTTTCGGTCTTTAACAATTTGTAGTTAATTTGGGAAAATATAAACTTTCGCAACTTGGTTGATATGAGATTTTTTTGGCCAGCTCGTGTTAGCTATCCAGTAATATTCCAACTCGAGCAGTTGATAATATTTATTCACTTTTTATTTCACACTGTGAACCGATTTTGACGAATGGCAAGCATTAAAATTATTTTTTAAATGGAATAAAAAATAAATAAATATTGACAGCAATAAATCATCGATTTTTCAAAGGGTTGAGAATAAATAATAAACGCGATATAAGTTAATCTCATCAATTTCGGATGTATCTTTACGTGCAATGAATATACATTATATATGTACCTCTATGTAAATCGACCTATTTGCATACAATTACCTATGCAATTTCGGATTACAGATTTGTGTCCCAACCAAACGTTCTTCGCTCGTTAACTTATTCTCGACAAGGTTAACACGATTCGCGTACCTCGTTTGTAAAACCTTCCAAGTCGACCGACGATCGACTACTGAGAAGCGGTGCGAGAAGACATTCGCTTTTTCAATCGGTATTCCACAACATGTACGACCTTCACCGTCTGTTCCAATGGGATCTTCAATCGTGACACTACCGGTAAACGACCCAAGACCATTATGAAAACTCGAGTGTTTCCATTGCATCTCTGATAGCGTATAGTGCGAAGATTCCCTGGTGCCAAAAGCAAATATTATGAAATAAAAAAATATCATTGTATAAAATAAAAATAAAACGATAATAAAACGAAATAGTAGCAAAGCTAAAATAAAACATTGTTGGAAGCATTGTACTTATATTACGATTTTGTGTACTCTTTCAATAATTAAAATCGGTTATGCAAAAAACGTATTTTAATTTCCTTCTCGATCATTTATTTTCGCCCTTTTACGAACGCTGTCAAAACCACTTAATATCGAATTACAAGCTTTTTGTTTGAACGGCAATTGGTAATTTGTTCGTGACTTCCAGCTTGATATCTACGAGTATAATCAGGAGAAGAACACGAAGAATCGCTCGAGCAATAATCTTTCGCAATAATACAACAACAAAAAACGTGAAAATTGCCCCCCCTGGCTCCGTACGATGAACGAAGCTCTATGGTATGTAGGCCTCGTTTGAACTCAATGGTCACGTGCTCAAAAGCAATCCATACTCATGCTGGACCCACGTTTATTCGTGCACGAGAGCCATCTACGTTTTAATGCCACTGGTGGCCCTCACAATTGACCCACGCGTGACCCAGAAACTCATTTTCGACTTTTTTACAATGCAAAATGACTCGACGTGTTTTCTCATCTCAATCTCTACGGAAAGAGAAACGCCTCGACTGTCACTTATTAATCGTCCATTTATGGGCATATTGTACCCGTTGAATCTCTGCAACCTTTACTGTCAGAAAACCTTGTAATCCTGATCACAAACGTTAACATTCATCGAGATGACAAGCTTAGAGAGTGTCCTTGAAGCGATTTTCGGTTAAACAGTTTACATAAAAAACTCATTCACCAATTCGATAAAAGACTTTGATAATAATTTCGACTTCCATGGCACTCACGTAACGTTGAGTTTGAGGACTGTGTGGAATGTCCTCATAGTCGAACGTTTTTAATGCCTACCTTGGGTAACCTATATAGGGTGATTCGATTTATTCCTTGAATAGGGACGCATTGTTTTCGTAACGTCATCGCACATTAGCTTTTAGGAAAGTATGGACCAAACATTAATTGGTCCATACTTTCCTGATTTTTTTCAATTATTTGCTTTCATTGACAACTCTAAATATGTCAAACAAAAAATGGTAAACTCATATTAAAACCCATAATCAGTAATCACCCAATTTTTACTCATACTTGATGACGCTTAATGTCCTTAAAACAGCCTTCCCTGTCACAATATCCTGCCCTGAAGAATTGTTGTTATCTTACATAATTGTTAATATCCTGACGTACGTAATTATTGTTATTCCGAAGATTTGGCTTTTGGAAGATACGAAGTATTCGTAGCGTATCGCGCGTGCACAAACGATTCAAGGAAGAGTTCTTCTCAGCGTCGATAGTAGAAAATGAAAGTCCGAGATTCCACCTGGACGTGTAACATTCGTTGGTGTGCATGCCCGGCGTAGCGTGTACCTACCGCTGTTGAGTCCAGGCCCGAGACGTTCGGATGTGTTGCAACCGCAGGGTCACGCTAGAAAGGCGCTTTCGTGTATGCATACACGCTCCGAGAGCTCGCACGTGAAGGAGTTCGAACCGGCACAACGGTCAAGCCAAGTGAATATTGGAACGACGTTTATTTAAGTACCTAAGGAATCCCCGAAAGCACGATACCAAAATTTCTCGAGAGCATAATGAAATTCGGGCGAAAAGCTCAAATGGCTGTCCAATATATGAGATCTTACCATCCTATTCCCAATGAAACGGATCAAAGAGAATTTTCGAGTTGGCGATCCGCCAATTGATGTCGTCATTGGGAAAGGGAATCCAAGTATTCCTGGATGGATATTAAAGAATGGCTAATACTCTTGAAAATGTAACGGATTACAGCTGTTTCTACAATAATAATAGTATAAATGGACAATAATATAATAATAATGAATATCAAAAATTTTTTAAATACTTGAAAGAATATGAAATACATATTTATTTAATAAAAAATGTATATTTTATGTGAGAAGTATAAAAAATTAGTATAAAAGAATTTTTAACAATTTTTTTTAAATATTGCATCGACTAAGACCGGAAGACCGATTTTTTTGAGTCCTTGGTGCTCAGGCTTTTTGTTAAAGTATGTGAGGAATCCGGAGTATACAGGCTTTTTGTTACATTATTAAGGAATTTTGTTGAAGTATGTAAGGAATCAGTAGTACACAGGCTTTTTGTTACAGCATTAAGGATTTTCGTTAAGGTAGGTAAAATATCAAGAGTATACAGGGGCATTCATACCGGTACGTTTTTTACAGTTTTCCCCCCGGCAAAAACGTTATAGTGCAGCTTAAGTCGTCTGCGGCCGTAATAGGGGCAGGTTAGGTGTGAACAAAAAAAAGTGGGAAACAGCATTTAATCGACAACATTGAAGATATTGATTTCCGATTGGCAGACGATTGCTCAAGGAATGGGTTTACTTCAAAGCAAAAACGATCCAAACTTCACCGAACAGTGACTATTAACTCATAAGTGATTCGTTCAGTATCAGCTCGACACCATCATCAATTTTTATGATAAAAGCTTACGAGTAAATCATTTGGTAATTCTCGAGCTTCGTTAATGGATAATGATCATCGATGTGGAAAAGAAGCGGGACGGAAGACATTTGTTTGTGCAGCTTATGGAAATGCGGGGAAGTTACAGTTTGAGCGGTCGATTATGAGGATTGAATAATACAACGATAAAAATAAATCCGATCATATAATCGGAGAAACAATGTCTAGGCGCCGGTTCTCGTTGCGCAACCAACGAGGTCTCGTTGGTAAAGAAAAATGGCTGTCGGCGTTTATGCACCGGGTATGAAACCCCCTCAACGAGCATTAAGCAAAAGAAAGTTCAAGGATATTGCTGCGTCCTTTATGGAACGAGACGAAACTGTAGTTCGAGCCGTGAATCATTTTGCAGTAAATCCGTGGCCTTCGTGAAGGACGCACAGAGCCTTTAGGCGACGAAAAGGAGCGCGACGAGATTCAAATATTTTCGTAGCGAAATGAAATACGACGCTTGATAGATACTTCGTTTCCATTTTCAATGTAAAATATGGAGGCATGTTACATGGCCAAAGGGATCGCGAGGATGAAGTGAAAGGTAAAAAAGAAAAATGTGTGAATTAATAGCAAAGATCCACCCAGGTTTAGCGAAATGCCAAGACAGGCGCCTTACAAGGCAAACTTCTAATCAACGTGACCAATACCGGTCTCCGATGATCTAGAAGACGTTTGAAAAAAAGATCTGGCCTATTCGTGATTTTCGACGATTTTTCGAACAGGGTATTTGGTGGATAGATGACCATAGAAGCGAGCCCAACGACGTATTATCAACTTTCACCAAGCAGGTCAGACATTTTTGTCGTCACCGAGAAGTTCGTCATCTCGTGACACTGTTTCACAATTTGCAAGGAGAGATAAATGAGAACGCGCGTTATACGGAATCCATTTTTTCAGCTGAGAATATTTGCAATATCTTTTTTCAAATGAAAGTAGTACTGGACTATCGTTATTATGTCTCATCCAATTCGATTAATAATATATGGCTGACCATATGAAACATAAATATTTGTTTTATTTGATGGACTTCCAAATAGGACGTCCCGGATAAAAATATGGTTTATCTGTCCTCAAATAATCGTACCACTGGCTAAGGAAATATTTATTTTCGTTAGCATAGTTCGGGGATTCCTCGAAGTTCGAGTGGCACTGAAAGTCGGTAGAAAGTCATGAAAATGAGAGGATTTCTCCGGCTCCGTGATTGGAATTCAGAGAGAAGCACGAGCCACGCGAATCAAAGTGAATAAAGGAAAACGAAATTTGAGACACTCCCATCCTTGTTTGATGATGGACGAAATCAATTCCATTCGAAAATACCTTGATAAATACATCGATCTTCTTCCATCAGCAAAATATTCCTTCCTAACTGTCCAACAGGTTATATTTTTCCAAAAATAGAACCTGTTTTCAAAATATTCATTGACTCATCGTAACGAAGAGTGACGGGTAGGAGATGAGTTCCAAATTCTTATAGATTTTGATCAATGCGTGTCTCAAGGTTGACCAGTTTGGCCTGGCTTGCTGGATGTTCGGGCGACGAAGCTAATACCCCGCTAAATATAGTGTTACTTAGACGAACGCGGATCGGGAATGAAAGCCGTTGGGCATTGATGACCGGTTCGCTTGCACAGTTTCGAGCCAACTGACCCACATAGATTTACTGATTTCGTGCCAGCCGAAGATTTCATGGCGCCCAAATTTATTCATACTCCCAGATTTTGGATACGCTGTGCAAATGCAACCAACACCGTTTTTTCATTTTCACGTCATTTTCTCATTTTACCTGCTCACTTTAAATTCTCTGATCACTGAAAAGGTCAGTTCAAGCAGATTTAAAAAAATTAGCTTTTGACAGATTTCAAGCTTAAGGTTACTGGATTGACCGAACCGGATGGACCGGGGAAAAAATTGGTGCTCCATGTGAATTTACAGGTGTAAATCATTTCGTACATGTTTAGCATCATAAATAGCTCGTTTTATTACAAATTAACACGCGGATATGTTAATTTACCACTTTCAATAATCATCCGGGACAAATTCGATGATATTGGAATTTGTTTGGCACGTTTTGTCAGTACATCCGTTTCAACTGTCTAACCAAATGCCTCTTTTTATTTCGGATAATTATTGAATTAGTAAATAATAATATTTATAACTAATTAATAAAAAGGGAATACTTTTAATTACTTCAATTAACTTTTCGACGATGACTGTGTGCATAAACTCGAAATTGCGCCCAATCAATCGCTTTATTCTAAATCTTCATGATACAATATTTTTCATTCATAACTACAGAATGATTTAGTGAATAATTCGAAAATAATTAATATATTATTATTCCATCAAGATTTATAATTTCCCAAACTTTCAAGGGTTTTGTCTATTTTTTAATGTCGATTCCAGTGAAACTGTAATAGGCGTATTTTCGTAAAGTCAAATTCAGCGGTGAATACAAACTTTTCTGGCGATCGATTCCGAAATTGACATAAGAACACCGTCAAAAGGAGGGAAAAGCTGGCGTTGAACAATGTTTACTTTTCATAAATAATATTTCAAGTCGAATGAAAAATAGACGTTGTGGATGGTACTTAAGGGATGCTGCGACCGTAAACAGGTTCCGGTATTACAGAGAAAAATAAAAGAACGCGAGAACTTTCTCTCCACGTGCGAGGTTGTTGAGAATAGGGCGAGGCCTTGCCACCAACGGACTCGATCTACTTAAACATACTTGAATGCGATACGAAGCGTGTTCTCCTCTCGCGATTGTCGAATGGGCGAATCTAGTTCGAAAGACTTGATCAAACGTACGTTTCATCCTTAAGGGAATGACGAACACATTCATCGTCAGATCGAAATTTTAAAATCCAATTTCTCCCATACTGTTCAACCGCTTGCATTGAATTTTCTTGCGTGTATGCAGGACGCCTGCTCTAAGAGGACCATGATCGGCATTTACCAAAATTTTGAAAAGAATTGTGCAGATTGTGGTTACCATGGGAGAAATTGCAAGGTGAGATCCATCGTATTGCACTTTCACAAATGTCCCGAGCGTAAACCTCTGAAGCAGTCAAAAGTACACCTTTCGAGCTTTGTTTAATCTATTTTTATGAATAAATGGCGGAGAAATTGATTTTCGAAATTTTTCACTGCAAGCTGCAGCAAGGAAAAATGTCCAAAAAATATTTTAGAAAAGTTTTTTGCATTCCAATTTTGCACTTTCGGCAAAAACTCGGGCATATTCGTAATCAGCGGGAAATTTCCGATCAAATAGACCCTTTTAAGAGTTTAAAAACCGAAAAAAAATTTGCTGGACTTCCCCCGGCCACTTTTCCAGAATCTCAAAAATCACGATATTTCAAAAGGTTGTAGGGTGGGCATTTTATATGCTATCGAGGTTCATTTGGGGGGTTTGGAAAAGGTTTTTGCCTAACTTAAATAATGGCGTTGGGTTTGTATCGATATCTCGTATAGTTTCCCGGGAAAGTCCACTTGAAAAATCGAAAAAAAAGAGGCAAAGGGGTATGTATGGAAAAATTTGCAAAAATCGATGGTCCAACTTTGAAATGCTGCCAAAAATAAAAAAACTATCGGATTTTAATGATAAAAAAAGCATTTTGAAGAGAAAATCATAACGAAGAGATTGAGCGCAAAGTGGAGTGTCAAATCCCAAAGGGAAAAAAGTTATCCATGATTTAGTAAACAAACTTTCAGGCCTCAAAAATCGAAAAAAATTTTGGATTTTTAATATTTTTTTTATAGGTTCTTTACGATGTAATTTGATCCCCTGAACACGAATCTACCATTAATTTCCCCAAAAACCCAAAATTTCTATGAA
>JAPYZI010000380.1:0-55677 GCA_030523105.1 Ophioninae sp. A BG-2022a | reverse complement strand
CAAATGTCTTTCGATATCGTAAAAGAAGTTCACCCTACGACCTTTTGAAATATCGTGATTTTTGAGATTCCGGCAAAATGGGCCTGGGAGGTCGAAAAAAATTTTTTTCCCTTTTTTGAGTATTAAAAGTGTGTATTTGATCGGAAATTTTCCGCTGATTACGAATATCATAGAATTTTATACGAAAGCATGGAACGAAGCAAAGAAAAACGCGTTTCAAGATGTTTTTTACGATTTTTTAATATAAATTTTGGGTTTTTGGGGAAATTAATGGTATATTAGTGTTCAGGGGATTAAATTACATCGTAAAGGACCTATAAAAAAAATATTAAAAATCAAAATTTGTTTTCGATTTTTGAGCAAAATACATTTTTTCACTCAATCGTCGATAACTTTTTTTCCTTTAGGATTTGGCACTCCAATTTGCGCTCAATCTTTTCGTTATGATTTTCTCTTCAAATTGCTTTTTTAATAATTAAAATCCGATGATTAGTTTATTTTTGGCAGAATTTCAAACGACGAGATGTCATGAAAGATCTAAAGCTATTTTTCAATGATTGCTAGAAAAAGTGATTTGAAATTGAAAAAAAAATATTGCTATTTACCAAAAATTAAAATGATGTCCAATAAATAATTTCCCCATAAAATAATTCTTGGAAGCCGATTATTTTCGGTCGCTTAAAGCGATATTCGGGCTTAACGATTGAATGCAGTCAGCAAGGTGTTCTCGAGCCTACCACCAACAAATATCCCTATGACTCAGGCTGACACGTTTATACACGTATGGGGGCTTGCATATAACGGTCCGTCGCTTATAAATCACTCACTCGTTTTTCTCTCAATAAATATACACGGAGAAGAAAATCTAATAGCTCCGCGTCCCTTTGTGCCGCGCCGTGATCCAAACGTACGTAAACTAATACGTGTCGAATACGTTACTTACACGAGTATTATTTTATTCGCCGATTCACCAACGTAATCCGCAATGAGGAATTTTAAACAAACGAGAAAAAAAGACTTGGATGTGTGAAACGATTGTTACTTCAGCGCATCGGGTTCACGCGTGTGTAAAAACTACAACGTGGAATTTACAAAATTTTCTACGTCTTTTTAGAGCTGCTTGTTTGTTCAAACGCCACCGTTCACTTTTGGCTCGTAGATGAGTGATCCTAATGAGCTTGGCAACCTAAATAGTAGGCTGAAAATTATGATTCCGTTCTCTGTCGAGAATAGACGGATATTGTCGCGAAGACCCAGACTCGTCAAGGATTGAAAGACACGAATGAGACATCGAGGCAATTTTTTTGGATCGTCTTCAAGAATTTCCAGCTCTCTTTTCTATATTTCATTATTTCCGCTTTATTTTTATTTTTCCGGGCGAAGCTCCGTGTTGAATACGTTTTTCCATTAATCACGACTGATTTATTCACACCGGTGGATAATTCAGGGGACGTTGAAACAGCCGGTAAAGATGCAGTAGTAGAGTCTTTGCCGGATTATGCCATTTGAGTAAAAGCTGTGTCTCGGAAATCCCAGGCGATTAACGATAGTTGATAAGCCTCGAGCTACTTATAAACGATAAAGCATTACGGTGTATATCACGCAGCACGCGTGTACATTTCCTCAAAGCCTCCTGATAAATAGCTTTTTAAATCCGCTGTACACGCTCTTGGCAGACAGACTGCATAAGTCGAAAAAGAAACATTTTCGAAAGAGTTCGTCATCGTTCGGTATGTAATTCTATTATAATTAACGGACGAAAAAACTCCGCCTATATTCTCGCAGTGAACAGTTGTCTCTTTCATTAAAACATAGCGGTATGGTCTATTTGTTGATTTCAGCTTCCTCATCACTCCAAAATTCTCTTCGAATTGTTCGACTCGTCGAACGCTTCCTTCTCGTAAGACGGCGCATGGAAAGACTGGATAACGGAGGAGGGGAGCCCGGTAACCAGGTCTCTTCGATCAACACCCGCGGTGCGTAAATTTTCCCCGCTGTAACACGCGTAAATCTACGCTTTCGCCACTCCAGCATGGCTCGAGCAAGTTCTCCCGACGTAGAAAAAAGGTTTAAAAAAAAAAAACCCCCTTAGGATCTCGAAAGATCGAGTTCTATAGCGGTTTATATTAGCTCACGTACAACGGACACCACGAGGGAGAGCGAGAGGGAGATTTGCACCCTCGTTTCCTTTGGATATTCACACGGGGGTGGGTGTTCGAGTCCTCCGTCTCTTTCACTCGTCGGAGCGATGCGATCGTTCCGTTTTGTGCTCTGGCACAGAAAACGCGAATGGAGAATGAACGAGAAGAAGGAAGAGGAACAGAGGAGGAAGGAGATGTTTTCAGGAGGAAGAAAGATATTGGCTCTTTGTGTATTTTGCTCTTTGGACATCAATGTGTATATAGAAAACCATACCCACGGGTATACACAAATATAAATACACAAGTATGTACCTACAAGTGCATTGTAGATCCCAAAGGACGAAGCGTTCGCGCAAAAGAGAGTTCGCGCTTCAGGAAAAGCGGAGCCCCAACAGAAGCGCGCACGGTGCGCACGTGTAACAAACGACTCGCAAATCCTCCCTGTCAATTTAATCTCGCCACGAATCCTCCAGCGAAATGTTAATAAGGGCCCACACTATTCGTTTCTTCCTCCGCAACATCTCCTCCCCCTCCTTTCTCCCTCTACAGCACCCTCTGTGTTACCCCGTCCCTTTCTCGCTTCCTCCCCCCCGCACTTTCTCGTCTCTCTTTCCAACGGAGGAACGAGGCACAGGGAGAAACGGTTTTCTCGCGCGGATATGCGCCAATATTTTATTTTCGCGCGAATCTTGGAGTACCGGCAGCGTGCTTCCATGGAAATTGTGTGCAAAGCGCCCTCGAGAGCGAAATGCAGTTCTTCTTGTCTCTCTCCCTCCATACTTTCCTTCCTCCCGCCTTCTCTCGCTTCTTCTCTCTTTGCCCCTATCTCTTTCTCTCTCGTGCGAGAGTGCGCGCGATTATTCTTCTTCCCGGCCCGTGAAGAGAGAGACTGCTACGAGCGCGAGAGCAATTTATCGGGACGCTCTCGGGACGTGTCGTACTCGCATAGCCGCGAGATATCGCTTCTTTTTTTTGTTCCTTCCTCCTTTTCCATGCTCGTTGTTTTTTGTTTTCTTTTCGGCGTGATCGAAAGAGATCGAGAGTGCGCGTATGAATATGCTAATGCGCCTGGTGTTAAGCGCTGATACTACAAATCTACCGGAACGCTCCTAGTTGCGAAGCTGAATTGAAAAAACAAAAAAAAAAAAAAAACGACAATCGGAGCAAAAAAATAAAGAGAATGCAATATCGCGATGGAAAAAGTGGAGGAAGGTTGAGTACGGGCTGACGAGGGGGAGAGAAACTCGATGAAGATTTCGCCGCCACCGCGCTGCCAATCGGCCTTCAATATAATCTCATTAAAGACCACTCGACGAATTAATGACGCGCCGTAACGCTACTCCTGCTTTCGTGGCCCTGCTTCTACGGACCGTCTCGTACTGTACGCTTCGAACAGTACGTTTCACGCGTACGTTCGACTGCGCGTGTATAAGTAGACGTCGGGTATAAGGGACGACCCGTTACTTTCGAATCGAACAACACAATCGGAAAGAGACGAGTCGGGTCTGAATCTTCAACACGTATGAGGATCGTTGACAAATCGAAAGGGCGCGAATACAAACATTGAATCGGCGAATCAAGCCCTTTTCTTTGTTAGCCTTATTACTGTCCTCCGACAAGTGTGCGCGTATGTGTGTGCGAGTGAACTCAAAGGGGTTCACTTGCCTCTTTATCGTGCCCTCTTTTTCGTTTATCTGCCTCTTTGGCTCTCAGAATTTCTCTCTCTCTCTCTCTCTCGCTCTCTCGTACACACACTTCTACACGTTTACAACTCCGTCCTTTTTCCTTTTTTATATCATACATATTACTTGGCAACGGTGCTTGATCACGAGCGGAGCTCATTAGTCGGCGTCAGTCCTACCTATTGTACGCCGATCACCGCGCAATCGGACGAAGCCGCGAATCGAGATATCGCCCTCATGCCCGCCTCGATGTCCAGTGGACGAGTTCTCTCCACGGTTACGTCTCTATTCCCTCTCTTTTTATACCTCCTGGTCACATTCGGTTTTAAACCGACAATTTTTAGAAAATTTAAAAAAAAAACACTGCGAGACGGGGACAGATGTATTTTGTTATTGAGAACAGCTCGGTAACGATTTGGATATTTTTTTCCGATCCCGGAAATAATTTTTTTTTGTCATTTGCTTTTTTTGTCATTTATGATATTTTATATTTAGTATTCCGTCGCATTAAAGTTTCATATCTGCAATGAAATTTTGAATCTTTTTTTACTTCTTAGATATTTATTTAAATAGTTTCAACTTTTAATAACAACGATTCTTTTTTCATGAATTTTGATTTTTTATCTCAATTATTTAAAATTCTTCCATCAAATTAAAGTTGTAAATATTTAATAACTTTACTTAACAATTGTTTGCCTGATCATTAATGCCTTAAAACCCGAATTAAAATCAGAGCAATAAAAATTAATACGTTTTTGCCGCCTTATGAAAATTAATACTCCATCATCAAAATATGCTCGTTTTTGAGGCCCACTTTTTTAAAATCAAATTTCGAGGTAACGCATTCCCCAAACTACTCCCGTAAAATTGGAGAAAACTCTTCGGTTATTTATCGTCCCAACACTGTTCGCAAACTCGTGTCGCTGTGACATAAGCATAACGACCCACCAACCGTGTGGTGTGTTCAGGTTAGTTCGCATCCGTAAATATATAAGGGACTCGGCGCGTTACAGTTTGGCGCAAAGATGCGGTTGGACGGGATGACGAAGAGTCGGCGAAATACTCTGTACAAAGGAAAACACGTTGGATTCTGTTTGGCCTAGTCCATGCAATGGGTTCAGAAAGTCTCGCTCTTTCCTACAAACGTGAATATATATATTTATATACAGTCATGCTCAAAAGTGTTAAACACATCTTAAGAAATTTTTCTTTGTGGACAAAAAATGAAATATTTCGGCAAAAAAAAAAAAAATCGCACGTCCATTTACCAAACGGAGTTTCAAAATGAACAGAATCAGCTTAATTTGAAATGTTCAATTATATTTCTGCGATAATTTTATTCACCTGGTACGTCATTTTGAAAACGCGGTTTTTTCTCCACGGTTTTCGCAGTTTTCAAAATCACACAACGTAATCTGATAATTTCCTCATAACTTCTTTGTATCCGTTTCAATCAATTTATTCCAGAATAATGAAATCACTATTTTCGAAAGCCGAAATCGAAAATCGCGACAAACCGTCATATACAAACCTACCGGGTACAAAAAAAAAACGCAAAAATAAAATCGAAAATCTAAAACGAAGCTGGCTACGCGCGCTTCAAAAATCCATTTGGTAAATCGGCGTACGATTATTTTTTTCCGAGATTTTTAATTTTTCGTTAATGCATAGAACACCTACAGGCTTCTCAATACTTTTGAGCTACACTGTATATATGGATATACGTTTGTATCTGCCTATGTGACGTGTATCGTAGCAGAGATTACTCTCCGTGGCCTACTGCCGCTACGATCTA
Source organism: Ophioninae sp. A BG-2022a (assembly GCA_030523105.1). Taxonomy (NCBI): domain Eukaryota; kingdom Metazoa; phylum Arthropoda; class Insecta; order Hymenoptera; family Ichneumonidae; species Ophioninae sp. A BG-2022a. The sequence goes on along the minus strand of JAPYZI010000380.1, from coordinate 50,059 downwards.
TTCCGAGAGCTGTTCCGCGTGCGTTTTGGTCCACACGTGTCTCATACGCTTGTGTACGCGTGCGAACATCGCGGTCCCCGTCTTTTCTGCATTTTGGCGTCTCATTAAGGCGCTGCACGGGATTCCACGCAGGCGTTGAGACGTCGCTTTCGTCGTTCCACTGTTATTGTCCTACAGACGTGTATGTAAATAGAGTGCAAGCGGATAAAAGGGCATGAACCGAGGGTGTTCGTCTCGCGCTCACGGATTCTTCTGAGTTACGACACTTTCCTAGTAGACATATAGAGACGGCAGTCTACGCGGTGGATGCATTAATCGTATTTAAAACTGCTGGGGAAACTCGGTGGGAGAAGGGTGAGGAGGAGGAGAGGGGGAGGAGGTGGAACACGCGATGCTGGGAGTCGTCTTTGGGTGACGAGTACCAACAGCTGCACCCCGGTTCTCTCGTATAATAGAAACTCTAGGATGAATTGCACGTCGAGTGGAAGCATCAAATGGATTACACGTTTTATTATTTTAGTGTTCGTCCTTTGGAACGAAGATCGTTTATTAGGGGATGAGGAATCTTTGGTGGGCGGCTCGTTTCGCCTGGTGGAAGGGTGTGGCGAGTTGTCCCGACGAACATGAGTACCTAACTAGAATGATTGAGCTACCAAAATCACCGAGTTACCGAAACGACCGAGTAACCAAAATCATCGTGAAACAGAAATGGCCAAGTAACCAAAATCATTGTGGAAATAAAATGACCAATAACGGGCGAGTCACTTTTAAGGACTATCGAAACTTTTTTGCATCCTGGTAGTACTATTTTTATTGATTAAAAGTGGAAGCAAAAATGTTTTGCTTTATATATATATATACGTACGTAACGTTTATCGTTGCCCTTCGTTTATATTCTCAAATTGAAAAAAATTCCCGATTTTTTTAACAGCGAATATCGACGAGTAAATCGTCGAACCGGTACTATGTACTTTCGTTTCCATTTACGTAGTAAGAAACAAAAAATGAAAGTACAGCCCATCGGATAATACTTCGATTATAATTGATTCGAGTTATGCGGTACATAACACGAGGTATCCTTATCATCCCTCTCTCGTTCCGGACACGCGGAGCCTCTCGGCAACTGATTTATCCCTGACGCGCTACCCGCGGGCGGCTCTCTCGTTCCCTCGTTGTTATCAAGATAAAACGGACGCTGTGGAAGAACCGCCATAGCACGCGTCCGCACGTAGTATCTTTCGCGTTTGCGAAGCGATACGTTTCTCCGTGTTTGCGTGCCCTAGGCATTGGAGCGATTGGCCTTTCGCCAATTATCGTACGGACGTCCCCCGCTTGAGCTACCGATACATATGCCAATGCTTTGGCTTTAAGGGCATAACGAACAACACGCCTCCGTCCACTTGGAAATTTTGATACCACTGTTCTCTCAAATGGCTGAACCAATCGGTACGAAATTTGTTGCGTGCATTCAGAGCGATGGCACCAAGGGCCCCCTGGTCGCCATTTTGGATAAAAACTTTTTTATTATTGATCTCGCACTCGTGCACCGCGTGGTAATGTTCGTCATGCCCTTAACAATGACCCGAGCTAATTTACGGAGCTTGAAAAATTATTCGCGCACTCATTGTGTTTGATTTTAATTGAAAATGATTGGCGTTTCATGGATACGTGTTTCTCGGTGCAAAGAAAACGCTCGGATCAATCGGTCGCGCTGTTCATTCTGTAGTTATACCACTTGGAACCACCAAGATCGATCGCTATCGGGATAACGACAAGGCCGAGATGTAGAAAGAAATAGAAAAATAAACGTCAGCGGCGGTAGCGATTCAGATGCAGCGCTATGAGCACCTGCCTGCAAAGCAATTGTCACTTGACCTTTCGCTACTGGCTTCACAGCATCGCCAGCTACAATACTCGTATACAGAGGGTTTCACAAACGTCCTTCCAATTTAAACTTCCCTCGTTCTTTCTATTCGACAATTTGATATTCGATATTTCAACCCTCATGCTTCATCTGAAACTTCTGAGAACGTCAATGATGAAAGAAATGATTTTTCGTAAACCCGACTAGAATCGTGACTGATCGGAAACTTCAACTAGTTCCACTCGAGGCTTTTCTCATCAGGCAAACTTCGAACGAGTCCATTCCTCATGAAGCAAACTTCAGACGAGCCCTCGTTTATACGAGGGAAACCAATTTTCTCGACGGGGTTGACGTTTTTCGAAAAAATATTACGCGGTTGTTGTCAAGTAGCCATATCGGGATCGGAGACCGAATGTGACAAGAAATTTAAGCGGAACGGTGCTCTAATTAGAAAGTAGTCAGGCATTTGAAGCTGCGGAGATTTCTTGGGTCCAACGTGATCTGGTGTGCAATCGATTGAATTTAAACCCGGCCGGATTTGTATTTCGGATCGGTTGGGCGATCGATTTAATTTCGAGTAAACCGGATTTATCGTCGTGGGCAGGTCTAACCTTAAGGCAACGTTTGAAGAGACTTATAGTTATATCGGTGTCGGATACATGGCTGGTGCGCAGCTGAGCGAGAATCTCACGAGTTTCGAGGCAATTCTGCGCGCTTCGCGATCACACGCGAAGCAGTAACGGTGCAATGTCGCTCTCTTTGTCAGACGGTTTGACAAGCCGACAATTACGAAAGCTTTGTTTACTACCTATCCATACGTTTCTTCGCGGCAGTTCGATATCTGTCTCTACTTCGCTGCGTTCAAACCCGGAATGATGTCATTCCACAACGACGAATAGGATCAATGAAATGGCTATTCTTAGATCAGAACGCGTGATTATTCGTACGACATTGTAAGGCCCATAAACGCAGGTGCAACAATTACGACTTACAATTTTTATTTCGGCCTATCAACTTTTCAACGATCGAACAATGAAACTTTTCGTAACTTCATTATTGTTTGGTAAATCGTTTCATCTTCGCGAGGTTCGAGGTTCGACCGAGAATCGTTCGCTTTTCCTCGAAGGTTCCACGCGCCGTAATCGTTTCGTGCCTCGAGACACGACGAGACCCGAGACTCCTATTAAACGTCGTCCGTTAATCTCCGGAAACAGAACGAACATATTTCAGGGCGTTAACGCATTTCCACTGAAAAACACACGAAATAGTTTGTCCCGAGCTTCTCTCTGAGTTATTACTCCATTCTCGATCTCTTTTAGTGCTTTACACTATTTTTTTTTCTGGTCTTAAGGTATTTATAGAGAAAGTGGAACGTTTCGGAAAAATGGAGCGACTGGGAAAATGCGGAATGCTGGAATTTCGAATATTATTCGGATGGGGAATATTACGTGATGTTATTAATGATAATAGAGCTTGAATCGTTAAAACGCACGAAATATATTGTGCTCTAATCGCTAAACTTTTTCTGAACTGCCAAACCCAAACTACTTTTGTTCGGTTATGTTTTTGTGTAAAATGCGTCGTTGGAACGAAAGGACAACTATTTTTCAAACCGTCCAACTTTCGTATTTCCAAATCGAGACCTCATTTATCTCATCCTTAAAATCGGAATTTTCAGTACGAAAAACAATGAAACGTCGTTGAAGATTCTTATCAGGAATCTGTAATACGAATTATCAGACACGAGCATTTGTTTTTATACCAAAATATTTTTGATCGGATATTTATTGATCCAATACATTTTTGATACGATAAAAACAATTTTTTCATACCTTATTTGAATCCAAATAAAATATATATTATTTTTTATGCAAAAAAAAATAAATATATAAAAGGACGAAAAATGTTTTTCGTTGCGTTTTAACGATGGGAACTTCAACATCATTGATGTTACCTCCTCCTGTCCGATTGCTTGTTAAAAACAAAAAAAAAAAGAAATATATCGTCTTGTATTTCGATGTAAGGAGATGGCAATCTTTGGAGCAGGCATTCGTGCGGATACGAATGTTGCCGAGTGGCAGTGTACCGCTCCCATGGGTAATAATTTGTCATTGATAACTCCGTCGGAAGTAACGTTCGAATCTGACGATAACTCTTGGTCTTTTGTCGTGTGAGCTGGGTCGAGAGCGAGCAGGTATAACATACGTACAGCGGGGAGAGATCAGCAGTTTTTCAGACCCGACCAAGACCTCATTTTGCCTACGCGCGTTCCTCAACACTGCCCACTGATAAATCTTCAACCTACGAAGAGACACCTATCTCTCTCTCCCTCTCTTCCTCTCTCGTTCCCTTGGTCTTGGAACGCAGATCTATTGCGTCGTACCGATTTTACATTATCCAAACACTTTCGATAAGCAGCATTTCATTAAGTGCCAATAAAGTCTGGTCGATGATTAATCGTTCCGCAATTATGACAGAACGAAGTTGCAAAAGCAAACCAGCGAGAAGAAAAAAAAGAAAAAAAGAAAATGGGCAACTCGACGCGTTCGTTCTCGCACAAAAATGACGCGTTTAAAAAAAAAGTGCCTGAAATTACCTGTATCTCTATCGTGGAAGAAAAAATATTTAAAAAAAGGCAGATAAAAAAAAATGAAGAGAAAGAGAAAAGAGCAGTCGACGTGAATTCATTGGATATAAAGAAATTAACGTGGGTGGACTCGTTCAACGTGAAACCTATGGCCGAGGACTGACCATGACCATCGTCGTCTTCGTCGTCGTTGTCGTCTCGTTGTCCCGGCAATCGCATAGAAAATTTTCAGTTGTTTCAAGGACTTCCACTTTGGACTTTTATCGTCAGTTTATATCGAGCTGGCACCCACGTTGCCCCTCAACGCGAACTATATATTTCGACTCTCCGCGTTTCAACCCTCGGCCAATACCCACGTGTCGGAGGATCCTCCCCTCTCCTACTACCCTCCAATGAATCGAAACGAAAACGAGGACTATTTCTTCTAAGCTTATAAATCTTTCCTTTTCCCAATGTTCATTATATTTGTATTTAATCTTCATTATATTTCCTGAGGTTTATTCGTCCCAATTTTAAATGACCTTTTCTAAAGGAAATATTATTTTCCCCAGTGTTCTCAGTTTATTACGAGAATCATCTTTACCCATAAAAATATATGTTAATTTCTTGTCTAAATTAATAAACAAAAATCTCAGGGAGCCTTCGTTTGATTTTCATCTACTTGATACAAATTTAATAAAAGTCGACAAGTCATTTCTTTGTTTTTATAAAATAATTGATTAATCAAATCGTGTTATTGATTCCCGATTTATCAATGGTTATCAGATTATTTAAGGCTAGTCATAGTAATTCTACATTAGCGGTTTCCGCACTTTTTTTTACATCTCGTCTGAGAATAAAAACAACGAAAGAAAAACATCCTTAGCGACAAGCACGTGCCGCGCGTTTTTCCGTCGACGTATACACGTGTCTCAAAATAGTATTCGAATCAGGCTCGATAATTGGAAATTCTCGAGGGTGATGCACATATTTTCGAAGAATGCAGGTATCTCGTTGAAAATTTGAACAATCTTTGAACTTCCATGATCAATCGAAAGATTCTTCGGTGCGTGCGAAACAACGACAAGCATTAACGCTAGTTTTTCGATACGATTAGAAAACACACGAAAAAAAAAAAAAAATAAACTGACAAAAACAAAATTAAAAAATAAAAGAGGGAAAAACATTCAAATCGAGTTAGCCGGGTTGGCGAACGCGCTGATATCGTTGGTACAAAGTGCAGCGCGAGAGAACTTTCGCAGCAAATCTTGGGTCGCAATGGACCCGTGAGCAGCACGGGCGCTATCCATTCCAGCGAATAATGCGTGTTTATCGCGGCGGCGTTGCTTTTGAAGCGACGAAGAAGCGCGCGTACACAGAGTTTTCTCCCTCTTTCATTCTCTCTCTTTCTCCCTTGTTGTATCTCGCGTTGCTCTCGGCCCCCGCAGATCTTTACCACCGATTTACATATTACGTATACTCTCTGTACTCGTCGTATATACACGCGGTTACAAAGACGCGCGCTTCAGCCTCCGCACCGAGGAGACCCCAGTCAAGCTTACCTACAACCGTCATTTTAATCCCTCGTGGATACAACTATAAAATCCAAGTAAGCCTCTTTTGCGCCTCGTGAGATCCTCAATTCATTACTCTTCATTCGTATTATTTTTTTATTTTCTTGACAAATTTCAACGACACGGGATTCTCAATTAACCGCAAATATCCTGTGTTATTTGTTCAATTTATTTAAACGAGGATACACGCGATTAATTGTACGCTGGATTAAATGGATTTGATCTGTATAAATGCGAGGGTAAACGAAATGGCCAAAAAATATATCAAATTGAAAGAATACTAATATTTATAAGATCTGGAAAATGTATGTTTAATAGAAATCACAATTCGGGGAGAAAAGTGACTTTATTGGGGTTTAACAGAACATTCGAATTTTTCTCCAAAGTAATTGATGTCAATGTTCCAAAATATGACTTATTAACCAGCAAGTATTAGTTTGTTGGTGCATTTGGATTACCAAGTTTGGGTTTCTTTGAATTTGACGTTAGACACCGATATTCTACAAAATACTAAGGATAACTGGAATCTCATCCAGAAGTGTTTTCTCCCAGATAAATATCCAATCGACCAAAATACGATTTATATTGGTACATCCAACCGTTAGGAAACAACGTGGTCCAAACTTGATGATTACGGGTCTATCCGCCTTTTTATTCCATACTCCGGAAGTACTGATTTCCATTAGGCGTAACCATCGATTCCAGGTATCCGCGTACTTGAATCGTAACGTGACGTCTGTTACAATTAATCGTTGGGGATTCGCATCGACGTGTCACTCGATAGAGGTTCGGGAGAATGGTCGGTGGCGAGTGTCGTTTTCAAGCGCGCGAGGAAGTACGCATTCGCAGAGCCTTCGTGTCCTTCTGTCGCGACATTTTTCTCAGGTTCATTTTTTTTGTTTCGAGAGAGCGAGGTGGCGAGGGATGGTGGGGCGGGTTTCGAAGGGAAAAGAGAACTTCCCGAGACGACAGAAGTGCCGCGGCTCTCCACAGGATCCGGCAGCACAAGGAGCCTGAAGAGAACCGCTCCGTGCGCATACCTCGTTGCGCTAACAATACCGACCGCCCACGTACGAGATATCTCGTTTTATTATTATCCCTCTCCTTTTCGCGTATGTGTGCGCGAGTGTCCGGTACTCTTGCATACAAGATCCTGCCGGCAGCGAAGAACGGGCGCGCGCGCACGAGCTTCTGCAACCGCAGAGGCTGTATACTCAACGTCGTCGGCTTCTTTCCATTGCGTTATCCTACCATCCCGACTTTGCCATCAGACTCGCCAAACTCCCTTCGTGTATAATACCACCGGGGACTAGCGATCTTTTGTTGGTGAGGAAGAGCCAAACGGGGATCCGTGCAAAACCACCGGGACGCGGGAATCAACGCTCCAACATTATTACGAGTCAGGATTTCGAAGGAATCATTGAGGGATAGATTCTCTGGAGCGTCAATGGAAAGACGGATTTCTTTAGGGAAAAAGACTGGATATTCGAGAGATTGCCTGGTGCAGTAGACAGATGAGTCTTGGTGATCCTCTTGAAGGATCAGAATCCGAATTTTTGCGTTCGTTCGGGTTTGTTTTTATCATTTTATAGGGATGGGCCATTTTGTTTTTTGAGTTTCAAAAAATGAAAAGTGGACGCAGATTATTCGATTAAACTTGTACGAAACAAGGATCGAACAGCAACAACCGTTGGAAAGTTTTTGAAGAATGCAGGAAGTGAAATAACTCAAGTACCCACATGGCGTTTGATCACATTGCCATTTCACTTTCGTTTCTAATTGCCATAATTCTTGCTTCCTTGGCTGAGGCACAAAAGAGCCAGCGACGTTAGCGCGAGAGTCTGACCGTAAGAATCTTGTACAGTGAGTCCCGTGGGCCTCATAAAGTCGTAGGATCGACAATGGGGCCCCTCCTTGTCCTTCTCTCTCAGTGGCAAGACGTTTTTCATACGTATACTTTATATACGTGTATATAATAATAAGATATGGATATACAGGTACTCTTGTTTCTTTGAAGCGTGTATGCACTACTGTAGGTGCGCCTCTGCAACCCTCGGCTGTTGTCCGCTCGATTGTTCCAGCCACAGCCTTTCTGGAACGGCCTCTCGTCTCTCGTTGTCCACTTCGTACAGCTGGGATCAGTTTCTCTCTCTTTCTCTCTCTCTCTCCCTCTTCCCCTCTTTCCTCTTCCCCCTTGCTCGCAAAACGGGCTTTTCTAAACTGGCTTATCTCGTCGATCGAGCTCCCAGTACTCGCGATAATAAAGCTCGACAAATTGGCGATTAAATTCCATTTTCGCACACACCCAGCATCGAGAGAGATCGGAGAATCTCCTCCGGCTACTGCACCAAAAGAACATTCCTACTCTCGCTTCCCATCCACGTGTGCTCTCCCAAGTTTAACAAGTGTCTGCTTTAGGAACGAAGAAAAGCTTACCTGTAGATAAGCGAATAGGTGTGGCTAAACGGAAACTGTTAACTCTTGCCTTCTTGTGACAGAAACAAGCGCTAATGGGGTAGTACCATTTACTATTCGGGTGGTGCTTACAAATTATTTCAAATTGGTCTTTCTTAATTCTCTAGTTACTCGACACTATTTTTCCTAAGAATCTTTAAATCGAGGAATTATTCTCCAATTCGATACTTTCAGCAGTGGTTACAAAAGAAAGCCAAATTCCTAAGGCTTTGAATGAACGACGTTTTCGAACCTTTGCTATTATTACTGATTTTTATATTTTTTATCACTCCTCCACTTATCGTCAACAAAGTCTATCATTGCTTGAACAACTTTCTCCAGTTGTTTTCCATCCATTATCACTGAATTTGAAGATTTTTTCAGCCATTTTCTTCATCCATTGTCATGAAATAAAAAATGTTTAACGAATTCTCCCACTCATCGCTACCCAATATTAAAAATTCTTCGACAACGTTCACCCTCGTTGCCAAAAAATTTAAAAAAACATCTTCAACGTCTTCCTCTTTCCATTGCCACTGGTAACCAAGTCGTGCAAGAAATAACAATATCCAGCAACAAATCCGTCGTACGGTGGGTTGAAATTACTAGAATTTAGAGGGCGGCAGCATAGTACGAAATTGATCTATCGGGTGTTGTCGCGAAATCCTGATGCGAAGACTTTGATCGTCCTGGCACGTACGTTCAGCGACTGTAGGATATCATCAGGTTCTCGGGTATTACGAGAGATACCGGTGATCCTAACACCGTCGTATCACATTTTAATGCACGGAGGGAAAGGTAGGGTGGCTAGTAGTAGCCAAGGAGTATCGCATGGCAGGATGCATATAGACACTGACCGCGCACGTTCACCGTGTAGGATAACCACCATCTCCGAGTCGTATAGCCCCATAGCTGACCCAACACGACCTCTCGCGTCCCCCTTTTTTTTCCTTCAACGTCCGAATGTACAGGAGGACGCAAGGGCCTCTCGGGGACCTTTGTGGCTTGGGCGCCGACGTGCCGACTTTCTTTATACGCGAGACATACGCGATTTCTCCCTTTGTCGTCGCACTTTCAGCTCTCGGTGCATATACTAATGCACACATGAATAAATACACTTTTTATATATCTGTATACAAAGCATATTATCGGTGAGTATGTGGAGCATACCAAACAGGATATTTCTAACCTGAATAATCTGATCTCCAGAAACAAATAGTTCCCTACATTTGTTTCTAGTGAATTTTTTATGCAGAAAAATACAGTATTAGGCAGTTTTTGAATTTCCTATTCGGACAGAAAATCGAATATCTCGGCGAAGAAAAATCGTAAAGTAATTCACCAAACGAACTTTAAGGGTTTTCATTTTTTTGTAGCCTTTTTTTCAATAATTTCTTTCAATTGCTATTTTTGTTTATTAACTAAAAATAATTTAAATCCCTTAATGCTTCCAAATGACAATTTTATAAATATTCCTCGATTTCTACATGCTTCCATAGCACCATCGCAAATTGATACTAATCGTAACCGAGTCCCTCCGTTCCACTTCACCCAAGATCAATCCTGAAAGCTCCTATCCTCTGTATCATGTTCCTCGTTAATTAACATACACCGTGGACGTGAAATCGCAGCAGAGGTAAATTGACACATCGAACAAGATGGCGATCTTTCTAAATCCGCGTCATTATTAATGCTGTCGTCGCCTTTGGATGGCACGTACCACTAGTACTTCGCCGGTACTTCTACAACGGTCTTGGTAATACGAGCCTCGAAAGACTTCCGGGATTCCTTCCAGCTTGCGCTCTTTTCCTCCAACTCCTCCCGCCTCTTCCATCATCATCCTCCATTACTAACACATCGCTCTCTTTCCTCCTCTTACTTTCGATTAGGAGAATTTACGCGGTGGCACATCGTATAAAAGCGGGCGAGACCAAGCTCATCGAGGCATTTACCAGCAATAAGTAACGATAATTACGAACTAATGGGTGAGCGAGCGCCGACATCAGCCGAAGAAGTCGACGAGGCTCGCGCCGCCCTCGTACAAGTTTCGCACACGTTGACGTACTCGCGCACACGTACAGCAAAGAAACGTAGAGCAGTGCATATACCACCTATATTCAGTATTTAAATTAACCGATCGATCGGTTCGTGTTCAACCTCGCACATTATGCAAATTTCATCCGCGGCAAAAAACACGCAAAAGTCTTCTGCAAAAAGCAATTACCGCCGACGCGAGAGACATCGGCGCGTAATACACCGCTCGCCGGAGGTAAGCTCCTCCTCGGGCGATTTCGATCCCTCGTCGGTCGCCGGTTAATTGCGTTCCTCTTTTTTTTACCCCCCGCCCCTTAATTTCTTCGGACATTCTTTTTTTTTGTTTCTTTGTTTTTTTTTTCGTTATTTTACGTCCTGATGTACTTTTTACTTTTTAACTCCATTTACGGTACTTGATGGTAATACTCGAACCGTTATACCGATGTAATCCGATAATTCACGTTGTTTCGGTCAGAGTGCCAAAAATGTTTTTTTTTTGTTTTTGTTTTTTTTTGTTAAATGAAACTTTGAATTTTCAGAGCTCGTGATCAAATAGGATGGATACCCCTAGGGTTTTTAATTTTTTTGGGTGAGTTTCAACAATCTTTTTTTGGTTTTCTTTTTTTTTTCGAATATTTAATTTGCTGGCTTCGAAATTAAATGTGACATCCGTAAAACGTTGTGAATAACAGTTGCGGAAGATAATTTCTTGATTGAACATCGTACGAGAGGAATTGAGGGAAAAAAGAAAGGAAAGAATAAAGTATTCGGTGTCGACATAATCGACGGTGTAACGGGCGGGGAGTACAATCATTATTATTATTATCTTTAATTCTTATTTTTATGTCGACTATCGTGTTTTTGCGTGAGGTCTGCCTTCCCGGTGGCCGGGCCTTCGCACCGTTGAACGATTGTGAAAATAAAATTGATATTTAAAAAAAAATAACGTCTTCGAACTATCGCACCCACGCTCGCTCTTGGATGCGTGCAAGAGAAAGAGGGCGAGAAAGTGGAAGCGAGAGAGAGAAGGAGAAAATAAAAAAGAAATTGTCAAGCGTACGCGTGCCCAAAAGCTACGAAGCTAATAGCCCATCTTGTCCATGAAGAATCTTCGCCCATAGTTTCCTCTCCGTGTCGGACATACGGTTTTATTCATTCGTGTGATTTGTCGTGAAACGGGACGGCTGTCTGGTCGGAATTATCGTCACGCCTTTTTTTTTATTTACGCGGCACGATTGTATCCAAAGAATTCGTTAGACGGAACGACTGCTTTCGGATATTTGACAAATCAAATCCATAAATAAATCGACTTGATATGGACAACGTTAAATTTCTCCCTCTTTCAAAATCACGAAACTTTTGAAACACGGTAAAATCGAGAAAATGTCATTTTCTTCATGACGACCTCAGAAATTTGGCCGGTTTGTTCATGTGCACATTTTTGCATTTGTCATTTACTTACAAATGTTAATTATTTATTTTAAACAAGTGAAGTTTGTTCCTTTAAATAATCATTTTTATTTTTCTAGTCAATAATGATTAAACTTAAATTCAACGTTATTGGGACGACGCTGACTGGAATTTTGGGACTGTGTATATTTTCTAACAGACCAACAATAAATTTTCATTTTTTAAAACTTTGTTAATAAGTCCATTATTAATAATACATTTTACCATTATCAATAATTATCCAAAAACGCCTATGATTCCAAATCCTCGTATTTTGAATTTTATTAATACATCATATATTATTGATACACCTTATCATTATCAATAACAACCAAAAAATTACGCAATGTTTAAAAATGATCTCTATTTAATTCATCGTCAAAATAAATAATTCACTATTTTTAAATTGACTGTCGAAAGCAACAAGGTACTTAGCCTAATCAATCGTTCGATCCTGTCATCGATACGTCCGTCCTGAACTTGACACGTCCTTCATCATCCAATATTTCTGTTTTAATCTCCTATCGTGTCATCAATAACCATAATTCCTCAAATGTTCAACAATCGACGAAATTTTTCCACCTTTCATCCAGCGACACCTAAATTGGTCCAAGTTCCCAGATTTCTCCAAACAGCAAAACCTGACGGGTGTCGAAATCACAATTACCGATAATCGAAGTTTCGCGTGAGGATTAATTATCGCAGGTGTACCGTTCAACCTGTGCGTTCTATGGGGACATTGGATCGGGCTATTCTGGACGTCCGGCAGCCTTGATACAATTCGCCTACACGCAAGCGCAAGCGTGTTTGCGAAGGAACGCTCGGCGCGTAGAACGGGCTTTTCCATCTTCCGCGTGGCCGACACCTACGCTCCAGCTGGTGGTGTTGTACGTCGAGCGGGTTTATCTGACCGGCAAGGACACGGAGTGCAAGAGTGTTGCCTAAGATACGCGTAACGACCGCAATAATGATCATTATGCTGACAATAATAATAATTACCGTAGTAATAATAATAATAATAAAAATAACAACAACAACAACATCCTATCGAGAGATAGAACGAGTCGCTACGTCATTATCACTACGGCAATGCACGGCATCGCCGTAACACATCTGTAACTCATTATAAAAGAGAGACGTCGAAGGGACACCTACGTTTGTATCAACGCAACACCTAACCAATAATAAAATTTAATTCATTGTATTCATAAAGAACCGGTGCGTGATCGCCCTCGACGCGTAAACAACAACCTCCGCTTATTTCCCATTTCGTCGAGTGAATAAATAAACACGACCGTTGAATAAATAAAGCCTAGAAGATCGCGTCAACGAATTTACGATTAACTATTCGTCGACTAGGGTCGAATTATTTTCTCCAATTTTTCTAATCGTTTCGATCGCAACTTTCCCCCTCGCCGTTGGCTGATCGTGTTACGCGAGTTTTCTCGATAACGCGATAAACGCGGTAATTTCGTAGGTGTACCTTTTTCGACGGTGACGAGAGAGGCAGGAAAAAAAATTCGTGAAGCCAAAAAAAAAAAACAATGAAGGAAGTTTGAAATCGGAGAACCGAACGGTGATACGGGCGTGGGTCGAAATCGGAGAACGGCCAGATCGGGAGAAGTCGCGCGTGGGCCAAAACAATCCCCCTCCCGTTAATTAGGATAATGGATAGATCATTCGCAACGAATCGTTATCTCGAAGTCTTCCCGACCAGCACTGGCACTTTATAGTCTTTTCGTATTTCACGTTACTAACGAATAATGAGAGAAGGAGGGAGGAGACACCACAGAATAGAGTGCAAAGACGATGGGAACGAATTAAGATGATACGTCAGTTGTCTGGGAAACTGCATTGGATCGAGGCCAACACTGGATCATCCAGCCTGCACTTGAATCGCATCCAATAGCAATTACAAGCGATCGGACAATTTTGAGCCTTCAATTTGGACAATTTTTTATCTGGATGATTTATTGACCCCTTAAGCCTTTATCTTAGAGGCTAATTGTCGTTCTACTTGTAGTAACAATTGTCATTCATTACGTATTAATTAATTTATAAAAACTGAAATCTTGAATATTTTATAAAACTGTTTAAAAAGTATTTGTTGTTTATTAGTAAAGTATAACATGAGCTATAGCCAAATAGAAAAGTCACGTGCATTTTCATTTTTAATATTCAGCTTGAACAAAAATCGATGACAAGCCATCAATTTTCCTATGTAACTGGATGGCCACCACTTTTGGAATTCGGCTTTTCGATTTTGTTTATTTGCGCGAATAAAACGTAACGCGTGAAAGCTTCAACTGGCTGGTCAGGCATGGTAGGTTTAATAATTGAGTCCCGTTGGCACCCTTTCGGTACGGAGTCTTATAAAACGACGGGAATTAATGGTTTTGCTAAATGACCATTGTTCTTTGTTTCTTTTCATCTCCAACGTCACGTTATCTACGTATTCAACAATTGGCTGGTAGATTGAAAAAATAATGTTGAAAGTCATCATCTTGTTGTTCCACGGGAGATAAGTGGGTACTTGATATCTTTTCTGTGGTACACGGTTACATGTATTCGATCTTCCTATCCGCGTGTATAAGTATATACAGGGTGTCCCAAAAACGATCGATAGCATCGACGATTTTGATCCGCCAATTGACGATTATTCGGAATAACGAAGTATGACTTCAGTAAACGATGAATCAATCAGTAATAATTGAAAAATAAAAATATCTTCAGCATTTGATACTTCAAGACTTTCTCCATCATTATCTGCATTATTTATTACTGATATCACGATTTTTCCCTAATATCCCTACAAAGAAATACCCAACAACAAAATATTCCTATTTGCAGCTGAGATCATTGAAATCTTGATTTAACCTCGAATTTTTCAGAAGTTTCAAACCAGCGTGAATATCTCGAAAACAGCACTTCCACTATCATATTTGATTATGCTGAATCGTCATGAGCTAACCTGTCAACTCGTGCGATATAATTTTCAATATTTTGCGACACCCTGTATATACGCGGATCGGAGGAAGGTACACAAAGCCATTATATTGTGTGTCGGAAGAACTCTCTCGGCCGGAGCACACACGAGAGCGATTTGCATCGAGCAAATCTCTCGGATCGGTATCCCCCGTGGCCTGCCTTTGCCTCCTGGACCTCTCCTTTCCATCTTCCCTTCCTCTTTCTCCCCCCCCCCCCCCCGCGCTTGCTCTTTCTCTTGTTCTCTCCTTTTCGCTCTTTCTCTCTCTCTCTCTCTCTCTGCCTTTTTCCATCGTCCTTTCTCGATTATACAAAACATACGATCGGAGAAAAAAAAGCGAGAGAGAGGGAGAGAAAAGAGCGTGGACCCACGCGAGATAAGCCCAACGTTGGACGACAACGAGAGCACACAACTCTTTGCCAAGAGGCTTTTTTGCATGCACACAAAACCCATGTGCTCTCGTTATCCCTCCGCGTTACAAATATACGTACAACCGCATCGTGAATCCACTTATACACACCCACAACCGTACACTTGTGTATGCATGCATAATAAAAATGACGTCAGCTCCTTCGCGGTGCATTACGCATATAAGTTCGTTAAAAAAGAAATCGTAGCAAGGTCACTTATCCGCCGGTATTCGGTCGCACGCACTCTTTATACATACGAGTATACACGTATAGATAAAAACATTAAATTAAGGGTGTGTTTCGAGTACGCAGTTTCGAATCGTTATAAACTAAATGCCGAATTCGATATTACACGGATACTTCGATGCCGCGTTATTTATAAGACGGTGCATGTATAGGTGCGTGGAAAAATATAATTACGTACGATTTTACGTACAGTAGAACCTCGATATATATATATATATATATATATATGAATAATAATTGGAACAGGACTTCGCTCGGATTATTAAAAATGTATCTCGGATTTATGAGATAATCGAGTCAAGTTATTATTTAATAGTATCGAGACTTCTCTTTATTAATTCGATCACGTCAAATTTTTTTTTGTTCATAACTATTAACGACGAATAACGTTTCGATTTGGATAATGTTTCGAAACCCCCGCCTTCGATGTATCTGAAATTTTGAGCAGACAATACTTTTGATATTTTGTAAAAACTTCTATAAGAATTTTTGACGATTCGCAATATTGAGAAAAAAAACTGGATAATCGCGTTTCTACTGTAATTAATTTCATGGATGTTTAGATGGTTATAAAATATTTGAAAGGAAATATTAACTCCTACAATCTTTGCTCGTCGCCAGGAAATTTTTTTCCGCAGGTTTTTGATGCCCTTCTCGAATGTAAATTTGATGCTTTTTCGCTCGCTCGCTTGACTTTATAATATGAGAAACGAGAAGTTCTCGCGATCTGACCGCGCGTGTTACTTTCGTTCACCGGGACTGCGGCGGTGACCCGCTACGTGTCTCGCGCTAATTACTGAATCTCTGGATAATAGGAGGTACGTGCGCGACACATTTGCAAGTTTATGTTTGTTGAATTTATCGCGTGTATTTAAAGTGCCCTGCGATATGGGCTATTTCGTTTTCAAGAAAATATAATGGTGAATTCGTCCGCCGTATTGAGGAACAACGGCTGTTCCTCGATATGGTAAACATTGAGGCAACGAAAAGGTCACCTCAAGGGCGCTGATGTGAGCTTTTCGATCTTGAGGTGGTTTTCTCCGATGACTGAAACCAAGGGGTTTCAGTCAAAACCTAATGCATTTATTGTCGGCTTGTCCGGTATATGTAATATCCGTGGTCATAAAGCGGCCCTGAGGGTGTTGTATTACCATCTACGGTACTCTTATGGAATACCGGGTGGGGACCGGGAACCCATGTTCCCTTATTTGCCAGGGGATGTTGATTCCGTTGTCATGACCGAGAGAAAGATTTATTGGAAGTTTTCGTTTGCGATCTTCGCAAAGCTAAGCCAGGTGTTGTCCTCTTCGATTTTGATGACAAAGCGATATACGTCTTTGAGATTGGAACTCTGGCCGCTGTAAATGTGTCGCCAAAAGGAGACACGGTTAAAGCATAAACCTCTCCTGGCCGAGTTTCGTCGATTGCTTAAAAGTGACTCAAGGTGAATCTCATTGTCCTCATAATCGGTGCGCTCGGAGGGGATGAAGGATTTTTTTGTGTCGGGCTTCGATACGAGCATTGGAAATTCTGATTTTCGATAATTGTTTTCTTGTTTTATTTTTATGAAACTGTAATGTGAAACGAGAGTTCGATAATGAAACTTCACTTGTCTTTTCAGCTCTCTTGAATTCGATACGTCCGAGAGAATGTTTTTTTTTATGCGGAGCATAAAATTGTAGATATCTCTTTTCAAGATGGAATAGCCCATACGTGCAAACGCGTATTTACGTGAATGCACAGGGCTATTAGCGAGTAAAATTGCGAGTTGATAAAGAGAGAGAGGGAGAGAGAGATGCCGGCCAACGCCCAACAGTCAGAACCCCGATGATGACATATTTATATAACTATATAAGCATAATGTATAGAGAGGAATAACCACACTGGGGAGGTGCGGAGTCGTGGACAGAGTTGAGCAGGATCGCGAGAAGTGTTAAGCCCGTGAGGGCTTCTTCGTGAAGTAGTGAGGGAGTGAAAGACACCACAGTCTACATGTGTGCGAATGTGCAAATGGGAAGCCAAGGAAACGTGGGTCACTGGGTCTAATTAGCAATCAGCGATTTATCTCACCCGGATCGTAAGAAACAAGAAGTTGGGCAATGGAACACACCGAGGCTCTCTCCGGCAACAGCATCTCGCGGATTCTTAAGTTCCCGTATACAATTTCGTCCCGAATCGCGACTGTGAATAACCGGATCTTTTTTTCCGAGTTTATTGCTGAACAACGAAAAATGAGGGCCGTAAAAATGTTAGGCATTTTTATAGCGAGCCAAAACAAGATTCTTTCTCACGCCTTCGTTCATTGAGGTATCGATGAGGATTTCAAATTTGAAAAACTTTCCGCCACGATTCCCTGAGGAATACAAAAAATTATTCATTCGTATGAAAGGGGAATTACCGGCATGGTTCTCATGATCACTCAGTATCGGCAACTGTCAAAAAAACATAAGACCGAGGATTAATGAGAAGAGAAAACGCGAGTGAACCTTTTTTTTGGCGAGCTGCAATATAAATGTGCTGGCGGCGTGAAAGTACCGAGGTTAATTGTTAATTATTGTCCGGCTGATAAACGTCGTCGTTAAGGGAGTGGTGCCCGCGTAGCGCAACGAGAATTCTCTTGCGTTGCAACGCTTGCGGTCATCCGACATGTTGCATATTATTAATCGTTCGATCATAATCTCTCAGTGCGGATCTTCAATGGCAATCTCTTTCGTATTTTTCCCCTTTAATATCCTACTCATTTTATTTTTTTTTCACACTGCCATTTTTATTCGTTTTTATTTTCACTGCAATTTTTTTTCGTTTTAATTTTTTCAAATCACTTTCGTTTATTTTTTTATTCAGTTTTTACAATATTGGTAATTTATTTTTCACTGCGATTTTTATATATTTACTTGCTTAATATTTATTTATTTTAAGGAATCTTACCAAGGAAGAAATCTATACGCAATGCAAAAATCATCGTTCACGTACGAAGCAAAGTGATTTTGTGTTTGCTAGCTAAGTCCCGCGGTCTCCTATTTTCCCCATAGTTTACTTTCCATAGATGATATCCTTTTCTTATACACGTGTTCATGAGCGGGTTGCGCGCGCATGAAAAATGTAGGAATATGATTAGCCCCTGTCCTCGCATCTGTACCGGAATAGCGTATTTCTTTTAGCGTCCCTCGTTCCCTCTCGCACATGCATCCTTGTCATTTTTATATAAGGTACGATATAACGGAACAGGAATCTTGAGCTGGCATTTATTTTGTCCTATAAGGGAAAAGAGTTTGTGCGGCGTAGGAATCACGGAAATCGAAATAACGCGATGACAAATCTTCATCAGATATTAAATACATATATATATGTATATATCCAACATTTAAGTAGGAAATCCGGTGATTCCAAAATGAGGAGCGAATAGGGAAAAGAATTGAATTGATCCTGCGCAAAAAAAAAAAAAAAAATGACCGCGACAAAGCGTTCGGCGAGGACAAAATATCCATGCGACGATTGAGGATGTTGCCGTCATAGAATGGCTGATCATTGTCTTCCTTCTAGACGGAAGGAACGCGCGCCTGATGGGCAAATACCGAAAGAGGGAGAGGAAGGTCGTGGAATAAAAAAAAAGATAAAGGATTAAAAAGAAACACGAGAGTACATCTGTGATCATTGGTCCAGATCGCGTGGTGAACTAACGTCTCTAACGATGACGTTCGCCACCGAGATCGCGCAAAGTTTGCCAGGTGGCCGAACTGATTTGCCATGACCACAATAGTGAGAGCGTAGGCTGTTCCGAGAGCGTAAGTACTGCTCGATAATCACGCGTGCGTACGGTGTTTATTTATCGTTACAATTGCCCACCTCGGAAAAGCACGTCGAACACAGTCAGGATTCGATAAAACATCGTTTGTGAAATAGACTGAAGACGGAGTAGAGTAATCGTCAAAATAGAAAATGAATGACGAAAGAGATGAAGCGAAGAAAGATTCGTGAGGAAAATTCTTGACTCCTATCACGTAGGCGATTTCGATTAATAAATATAATAATTATTATTCGAATGATCGTTGTAGTTTCAATAATAATTATTATTATTTTCACCGTGTATTTTTGAGATTTTTTTTTCGTCTCTGTTATACGACTAGAAGATGTATCGAATTACCGTTGATTTTCTTTTCATCTCACGCGTGTCAGAATGTTTCAACGTTCGAAGATTACGCGCTAGAATTCTCGTGTTCACTAGCGTGGGTGTTCACTACGAAAACTTTCCGCCACGGTCACGAGATTTCTCTCTAAACCCTTTTTTTATTCGTTTTCCTCGGATTTTATTTTATTTTTTTTACATTATTTTTATTTAGACTGACCATTAAGATACGCTTAAACGGGATTTTGAAAATTTTTCGTGGCTGAAAAGTGACACCCCGATGGAGAACCAAGAGGGTTGATTTTCAAGGTGAGAAAAAAGATTCAACGATTAACCTACTTCCACTATAAAGACTCGTAAAATAGCGACACGTTTTGTATAGAAAAATCAAACTGTTCTTGGGCCTTCAATATAATTTATACGCGGGTATGAAGCAAAAGTAATTCATTTCAATTAAAAACATTAAATATTGAATTAAAATATACCCAGCCCTCAAAAAAGGTTCACTTTCGACAAAATTGTTATTGGAATCATCCCAGTCACAAATTATACCAATACTTATTAAATCCCATGGTATTATTATTAACAGTGGTCTGAATAAGGCCTAGACGATGATTTTTAAAAAAAGCTTACAGTTAATAGTAAACATTGTTTTCTGAACCAAAATTATTATTAATACGTTGATTATTGAATGAATGATTAAATAAACATTTTTCTTTTATTTCAAAATTCATAGTTTTTTTTTTTTTGTAACTGAAAAAAAATTAAGTGGGCTTACTTTTTCTCCTGGAGTTTACCGAATGAAAATCCACAAATTTGTGGGACGATCAATCGAGATTTGAATAATGGATAATAGCTCGAATCGTATTAAAGATTGTTTTACAACAAGAATAATCGTGAATCGAAAGAGACGGGTCGCTTTCCATACTTGCCCAACGCACGAATCTTCAGTAACGCATTAACACGTGCATCCTCACGTGAAAATGTGTTTTGTACATCTAAACAACGTAATTAGCGTGGGTAGCGTTGAACCGGACGAGTCTTCAGCGATGACGGAGAAGAGAAAGGCTAAGCGAGATTTTCTGAGCACGTTTTCTTCGACTCTCAAGCACTCGGTCACGAGAGTTCTCCGGTGCAAGGGCTTTTCTTCATTACCTCCATTCGCGTCGCTATTTTCCGCTCGCTTCGACGCTCCCACTACTCTCTATTGCGTGTACTTAAAACGACGACGAGAATGGAGGGGAAGAGGGGGGGGGGGGGGGTGGTTAGTTCGAGTTCGTTCGTTGCTTCGACAGGCGCGATATTGCCGATCGTCTCGAATGCCAACTAGGCTCACTTCCTTCCTATCGACCTATAGGCTTTCCTTCTCCACCCTCCCCTCCTCCTCGTCCTTTCCGTCATCGCGTGCGCGTATGTGAACCCGCCTGGAACTCTCGTTCGTCCTCATTGCCTCTTTGAATTTCAATCGAGGTACCTACTCGTTTGTTCGCGTTTGTCTATACGTACATCGTGCCGAGAAGTACCGTGCGGTACCCAGTCGTTGTCTCGAAAAAAAAAAATATATATATTTTTTTAAAATAATTTAGACTTCGAACGGTCACGTCGAATAATTCGACGCTACTTCCGATTCATGTTTGTGTAAAATGAAACCTTTAGGGATCCACGTCGGATGGAGATATTACGAATATTAATTTTTTCTTGTTTTTTTTTTTTTTCATTTTTTTTATACTTTATAATTGTGACTTTAAATTGATCAACAAACATTTGGGCATTTAAAACATTTATCCAGTTGCGATAATCTTACGACTTCATAACGCGAAATTTATTTGACCGATTGAAATATTTTAATATTTAAAAAAAATGCTAATTATTCTGTTCCAGTTACTCTGAAAAGTATATTTTTCAAAATTTTTGATCACGTTGAAATATAATAGATAAATAATAACAGCACAATATATATATAATTGCTTATTATTTAAAAATATCTTTTTATAAATTTAAACATTGTCGATATATAAACATTTTTTATATAATTAAAAACAAACGTTTATACGCGTTCGAAATATTTTTCAATGAAAGATCAAAAGACAATGAGACGAGATAAAAATCGCGATAAATCCACAACTCAATAACTTTAATTTTCGACTCCAATAATCGAAGGTTCAACGTCCCTCATCTTAATTTATTATTCAAAATTTACCGTCCCACCTTCTAATTATACATAACAAGAGTCACGAAAACGGTTGTCCTTTTCATACCGAGCGGGTTCGTTCCACTGCTATCCGGAAATAAAAAATCTTAATTCTCCGCCTCGACTAAAAGCAACAACAATAATAATAACAATGAGAATAAGAATAATAATATGAGAAAAAAAGTGATCACTATCGGGACCGGAAGGAGTTCCGATGCCGTTAGTCCGGCGATGCAGTGAGGAAGCACTTCCGTGTGCCGTTTGATCGAACACCCGTTTTATCGATATTCGCGACGCGTACTGGTGTGTCCTGATGCTCGAGAACGTGAGACTGGTATGCCTCGTCACATCTATATAACTATAGAAAAAAAAATGTATAAATGTTCGTATATATATGCATATATAAATATATATTTATATATAAATATATATACGAACATTTATACATTTTTTTGTTTGGGTTTGTTTGGGTTTGTTATATATACACGAACATTTATATATTTTTTATAAACACATTTATGTGTATATATATACACACATATCCATACGTAAAAAAATATATATATATATCGGCGGGCACAAACATTTATACATTTTTTTTCTTCTCGGCACTTTATATTCGTTCGGTCAATTTTATCGTCCCCGGTCGACGATAGGAGTACAGAAGTAGTTATTAAACCTCGTAACTCTCGGGTTCCCGAATCGACTCGAGTATATTTTTCGGTTTGCAACTTATTCGGTGTACAAATAAGTATACCGAATATTCAACGTCATACAGCCGCGTATCCATATCGACGCGGTCTTGTCGAATACGTTTTTTTTAAATTTTTTTATTTATTTCTTCGTTTCTCGTCTCTTTTTCAAATATTTTCGTACGACATTATCCGAATCCTGATTTTTCTCTTTTGCTTCCCTTTCTCGCTTTGAGTTTCTCTCCCTCCCTCCCTTCCGCCGTTTCTCTCGTTTTCTCTCTCTCTCTCTCTCTTTCTCTCGTATGTGTTTAACGACCGCGCGATCTCCGCCACGTCACGGGTATAAATAAATCGTTGTCGGATATTATCGTTGCATATTCATACCGTGGAGAGCGTTTTCATATATGCGAGAGACACGTGAGGGGCTGCTCCGGGCTTACCGTGGGCGAACCGGATCGAGATATGTCGAATCGACGGTAAGGTGACGCTCGGTTTTTCTCCACTTAGAAATACATATATATATATATACATATAAGCATCTATACGTACATACAAATTTGTATATATGTATATTTACATATATATATATAAATTTGTGCTCGGTATTTATTTTATACAATTATAGAGGTGTACGCCGGGGGACGGGATACTTCGATCCGGAAAATAAAGTTCGTACCGCGTTGAAATAATTTCTAAAATGAGATCTAAGCCCGTCCGTGTCCGCGTGTAAGTATCGATTATCGATACGCTATCGACGGGAATCGAACTTTTTATTCAACCGAACGGCAATAAAGTAACGGTATTTACGCGCGGTGGCAAATATCCGAGCGGCGAATCCGCAATTATATATTCACAATTTATCGGCCATTCGCACTCGAGGCTCGCTAAATTCGTACTCTCACGGTACAAAACGTCCCTGATATTGTTTTGCAAAGCTGAGTAAAAAAAGTAAAATAATAAGAAAGAAAAATAAAAATATAAATAAAAAA
Source organism: Ophioninae sp. A BG-2022a (assembly GCA_030523105.1). Lineage (NCBI taxonomy): Eukaryota > Metazoa > Arthropoda > Insecta > Hymenoptera > Ichneumonidae > Ophioninae sp. A BG-2022a. The sequence continues at coordinate 26,478 of JAPYZI010000380.1, read as the reverse complement.
AGATGCACACCCACTAGTACTGGACCAGACACGGTGTCATCGAATTTAACGCGAGCTAAAAAATCGCGGGTAAAAATTTGTTATCGTTTCGATATTCATTTATACGCTTGATTAACTCTACATCGCGATCTCGAAAAATTCTCGGGCCATAAATTCACGTGACGTTTAAATACCCCGATGGAGGGATGCAGAAAAGTACGAATCGGGAATTAAATTTCGGAAACCACCGGGCAAAGCCTTCGGTTTTTTTTTATTTCTGCAATTCAACAATATGGACATATATATATATATATATATATTGTTTCTCTTTTCGTTACACGCGAGCACAAAGCGGTGATATAATAAGGTGAACGCTCGTACATCTTCTGCAAGAGGAGGGAGAGAAACGAGGAAAACAAGAGAGAGCGAGCGAGAGAGAGAGAGAGAGAGAGAGAGAGATAAACCTATAAGCTCGCTGTGCGGGAGTCTCGTAAGCCCTCGGAGGGGGTCTTTCTCTTCTGGTACTCCTTTGCCACCCCCTCTTCACTCGTTCCTCTTGTACTCGCTCTTTTTCTTATTCTTCCTTCTATACAATTCGATGCAACGTCGAGAGAGAAAGGACAGCAGCAGGGGAGTATCAGGAGATTTCGGAGAGAAGGCGAGGGAGGAGGGAGGAGTGAAAGGGGTGTCTTGGGACCGTAAAATCCGTGGGTTTTACAGCCAGAAGCCGAAAGTTACGATCCTGAATTTTTCGTTAAATTAATTTGAAAGCTAGCGCGGCGCAGGCGCAGTCGCGTCGTCCCACGGACCATCTTATATATATTCATACATACGTTCATATATATAAACACACAGACATCAGAATTTCGACTTCCGAGTAAAAAAGTACCAACTCGAAAAATTGGTCACACATCGTCGCGTTTATTCGGTCTAGACCGTCACCCGAGATATTGTTCGCGGTTGTCTAATCAACGAATCAACCTCTCGATCTTATTTCGCGAAGGAGCTCCTTCGGACAAAACGGCACGATTAACCGGGTGATCGCGCCGTTGACAAATGGCGCCAAGAGGGATTCTCGGCAATTACCAAACTTAAGAGAAGCCAACCTCCTCGTTTCCCCTTCGTAAAAAAAAAATATATATATATAAAAATAAAAATAAAGAAAAGACGATACGCAAAAAAGAGGATGATTTTTAAATGAGAGGAATGAAGAAATAAAGAACGAGAGAAACGAGAGTGTACACGACAAAATGATGCGCGTACAGGCGTATTATACACGCACAACCGACGTATTCCAGTATGATATCTTAATTAATGAGCAACACGCTCGACCACGCCTTCTCAGCTCGTTAACTGAAAACCGCAAAAAAAAAAGAGGAAGGACTCTGGTCACTTTTCGTTTCGACAGTATATACGCCGCCGTCACGATTTTTCACAGTCGTTTTCTCGAACCCCCCCTTCTCCATTCCCATCTCTTCTACACCCTTTCACCCACGTTTGTGTATATTTTTCATGAGCCTCGTATGCATAACTGCACACACCGAAACCCCCCCCCCCCCCCCCAAAAAAAAAGAATAAAAAAACCATATTAAAAAAGTCGTCAAAACAGGACCCGTAATCCCGGCAATCTATTCGCCCAGAAAATGCCCCGGCGAGGTATCGCGGTATTTACATATTACGAAATTGCGAGAATTAATCATGCTCGTATATGAATGAAATTCAGGAGCGGTATCTCTTTGGCGCTTGCGCCAGTTATCAACGTTATAAAGCGTAACGTGAATCAACGATATAATTCATCGAGGTTGCATTTTTAATTGCCCCGGAGGGAGGCTTCTGTTCGCAATGCCTTTGCTAGACATAATACACGTATGCACGCCTGAGAGTTATACCGTACGAGGGCACTTTATACTCCGATGTATGCAGAGTCGAAAAACCACACTGGCCACACGCTCGCGGTCACGCCTCGTTAACTCTCGGTCACGTCCGTTTAGATCATGATCCGATTTCATCGATATATCATATATTCCATTCACCGATTTTAAAGCCCGCGGTAAATTGCATATCGAAACACCCGTATCAACGTGTCCCCGCTCTTTTGCAATCCCGCCTCTAATGAATGAAACAACCCTGATGAATGGGTATTCTCGGCGATGTAGGAAATTGCGCTGCACTGGAAAATGATGGTTTCTTCGATCCAACGCTTTTTAATATCATTAAAGAAGTAGAGAAATATGAATCGCGTCAGTTTTCAACGAAGGGATAGGTAGGTGTGATTTTTAGTTAATACATTTGGCGTAGTAAAAAGAAATCCATTATTTTCTGGAATCAACCAATGGAAAAATCATGGATTTCTTTTTACTACACCGAATATTACGAAATAATCATGAATCATACGCGGTAATAACAAAACTCATGCAAAGTAATACGGAGTAATGGTGTATAATACTAATATAATACAATTGATAAAAGAGGGAGAGGAGGGAGGAAGAGGAAACAGAGAAAGGCAGAGAAAGATGCTAATTTCTTTTCAGGGGGAGCGAATTTAAATTGGCGGGTTCGGCTCTCCCCGTGCGGTAAATGAGGCGCGGGCGAGCACGCGGTCACGCCTCGTTAACGCGCCGTGAGACCGTTCGACGACTTTGGTCACTTTCGTTTCGGGAGTATCGTTCTTTTTTGCTTCCCATCTCTGTCTTGCTCACTTGGTTTCCTTCTCTCTCTCTCTTTCTCTCTCTTTCTTTCTCGCTCCCTCTCTCTATCTTGCTCCCTCTTTCGTCACGAAGCAAAATTCGCCAACAGAAGATCTGTCGGATATTCGATATTCATCCACCTCGTTGAGTTCCACCTTGTTTTCGCGCTTCAGAGCGCGACCAACGAGGAGGAACGATTTTTCCCACGCTACCATTTAACATCCCCATAAAATACGCTTAATAGACGCCGTACACTTGTAACTTCGATACGCACGAGGTAGCTTCAAATTTCTAGCGCATCTGTTGCGAAGTCCGAATACCAATGCTCCTGCTATTGGCGCATAAGTGAAGAATCTACGGAAAAAGGACATTCGAAATGTACAATTTTTCGAAAACGATTTTATGACCTGGGTCTTAAAAATCATTTTTGTGAAGAAGACATTTTTCGAAATGTACGATTTTTCGAAAACGATTATACTCTTTTTCTCCTCCGCATCGTTATCTCCGGACTGTTTTTTCGTCGTTAATAAACATTTGATGTTTAATAACAAATAGTAGCTAAAAGTTTATTTTTTTGTCGAAATCAAATTATTTCGTAATTGTCATTTCCACTGATATCCAAATTTGAAAAAGACATTTGTAAATTAATTTTCGTTATTATTCAAAAGTAAATACTTGAATTTTTGAGCGATGCAGAAAATTCCTTTAAATAATATCAATTTCACTATTTATAAGCATTTTTTCGATAAAAACGTCGTTTTGGCGAGTCTTCATAACAATGGTTTGAAAAACGTGAACTTTGCCATCCCAATTTTCTCGGAGGAAAAAAAATATCAGTAAATGATTTTTTTGACGCCGAGCTACCGTTCATTCGTTTTTTTTTTTTATACGTACAAGTAATTCGCGATCGTTCCGATTGGAGACCCTTTTCTCAATCCATACGCTTCTGCTACCGGGGCTGTATCAACCTCGAGAATTTACGATTGTCCACGCGAAAGCGTAGGTAATCGCCGATGATATCACCTTTATAAATAGACACACACGCCTCTCTTGTCTCGCGGGCAACTCTCGCGAGTTTCCAGCGCTCTTTAACATACGCCAACACACGCAGCTTGGATTATGTATATACATGCATACATATATATAGAAATATATACCTATATACAGGGGTGTATAGCAACTAACGTTTGTGTAAAGCAACTGTAAAGTGTTTACACGATGTTTGTCTAACATAAAGTACAACGGCTGCAGCCACCACCACGATTCGTTGGGTGCAACAAGAAAAAAATATCAGCTTTTTCGTTATTTCGTTTAGAAGTAAAAATCTTCAATTTCCAACGCAATAAAAATGATATTTTTTTTAATCATCAAATAATTTTTGAGCTAAGAAAATCACACGAACGTTTTTTTAGGATTCCCATTTAGCCATCCGTAACAAAAGTATGCAAAAAACAATTTTGAATAATAATGAAAAGTATGACGTTTCAAAAGTTTCATTGCTTTCCAAATCTGTAAATTTCAACCCCAAACGTAAACTATAAAAATCAAATAAAAGAGTTTCGTCAACAAAATCCGGGACACGAAAAAGTCGGCAGAATTTCGAAAGTCAGGAGACAGTCCATTGGTCTTTCTCCGACTCTTTCTCTCGTCGGAAACCTGGGATCGACATCAACGGGATACGTCGATGTGTCGGTGCAAAAAGTAATTGCAGAAAAAGGCTAGCCGATAAACGTGACAAAATGACGTTCTAAAGACTCGAAGCGGCGATCGCGTCCACGGTTATCGCTTTTTCCTTCGTCTCCTCTACTCGCGGCCTCTGCAGCGTCACCCTCCGTGGTACGGCAGGAGGATACACTGTGCTCATGATGAACGCTGTCTCATGGTCCGAACGGACGCTGAGTTGCAGGAGTTTATCGAGGCCTCGAAGAATCGATACTCTCTATTTGTTTTTCCCTCCCTCCTTCTCTTCCTTTTTCCTGTTTCCGGTTTTCAATCATCGAAGATTTTTTATACAAGTGATTACGGATCGAATGTTTCGACCGACAAAAATGGAAATCGCTCAAAATCCCATAGAGATTGGTCAAACTGGAGTATGATGAGATAAACCGGAGTCGAGTTCACTGTGTTCTCATTGGGGCCATTTGCTGGTTGGAGAGGTGATAAAAATCGGGCTAATCGGCCCCACCGGGCAAATCCTTTATCATTAACTCATCCCGGATGAGAGGAAGAAGAGAATGAATTTTTATTGTACAATGAAAGCATAAAAATTACAACGGAAATATATGAAAAAGGGGAACGAGATACAAGTAAGAATCGGCAATCGATAATTCATTGTCGGCGTGGTTTCTTATAGTGCAGACGTGCATAGACGATAAATACGTATGCCCGTACACTCGGAAAGCCACACACGACTGTACGGAAGTTACGCGTATACGTGTAAAACGAATACCAGAGTTGGTCGGCTCACCCGATTGCTCTTCGAAACGAGCGTATGATTACGGGAGGCGCGTATAATGGCACGTTGCGAATCTTAAAAGGGAGGGCCGCGACTCGAAAGTGCAAAAGACCCAAGGCGAGGAAAGAAGAAGAGAGTAAAAGAGAGAGAGAGAGAGAGAAGGCACGACGAAACTTGGGTGAACGAGAGGGGAAGAAAAACGCGAAAGTCAGAGCAATATGCAGGAGAGAAGAGACGAATGTAGGAAGGAATGATCGGACCCGGTGCTCTCTTCGATTATTACGCCCTTTGAGGTCGTTGCACGAGCTCTCGTCAGCTCTACAATAATGGAATGTGTAACAATCACCAGCTTCGAGAGACCTGCTGACTTGTCCCCCTCCGAGTATTTCTTTGCGATCGGTTTGGACGAATTTCATATTTTTTATGTATTTTACTTTTTATCCGTTGTTTTTTTGAGTTTCTCTCAAAATTTCGTTTTTTCGATCGATAAATTTTGGATCGAAAAATCAATCACTCTTGTAATTCGTTTAGGCTACTGCGCGAACTTCGAATTTATAATCTAACTTTTTGGATTTTTTTGTTTCCCTTCGACATATTTTGGATGAGAGCACAAAAATTGAGATTGACATTTTTTATGCATTTTTTTAAAGCAGAACTTTGTTGAAGTTTTATTTTTGGTTTGCGACGAAACACGAAAAAAGAAGTTTATTACTGCGGATCTTAACTATTAGATTCCCAGTTTTCGATGTATCGTGGATAATCTTTTTTTTTCGATTTTAAATTAACACTCGATTTATAGCGTACAAAAGTCCGGCCGAATTCCTGATCTCGAGACGATCAAGCGGAGCGAAAAAGATACTTTAGAGATCGTGTGTTTAATGAGGGTGTACGTGCGACGGTGGAGGTTCTCTCTTTCTCTCTCGTCCTCTCCTTTTCTTTTTATCCCTCTGTTCTTGCGATCGTCGCACCGATCGCCATGAGAGGACACATCTCTCGCATAATAATGAGAGGATGGCGAAGTGTGTCTTTCTCACTCTCTTTTTACAGACTCTTTATTTTTCGCGACGGCAAATCGGAAGCGCAACGAACGCGCACGTGCGATCCCCGTCGACCGATCACACGCGCCGATCCCGCCCCTAAACTTCATTGCATATTTTAAATGCCATCATACGAGGGCCATATTATAATCGTGGTATTAGGGCAAGTACAAAAATCAACCGAAAGACGTAGCTGCCGTAATAATAATCATTATTGTTTGTACATTTCTATAAATTAAAAAAAAAAAAACGTTTTCAAAAAAGTTTAAGGGATTTTTATAGAATGGAACAGCTGAAAAAAAATGTCAAACCCCCAAATTAATCTGAAATTCGTAAAATCGATTTTCATTCAAACGCCTATCGATTTATGATTATATTTTTCAGAGTTTCTGACGATTAAAAGAATCTCCATAAGGAGATTTGCACGCAGATCTTTGTAGGTTTAAAAAAATTATTACACATTTTTTTTTCACGCAGACTTTTTTAGAACGAAATATAGTTTTATAGTTATAGTTTCTTCGCAGTTTTCCCTAGTATAAGAATAATTCCCATAGAGTTTTTTTTATTACAGTCGTCCGTACAATAAAAAACAATTCTAGCAATGAATTTTTTTACTTACGGTTTCGCATTTTTCGGCGTAGAAAATAAAATAGGATAAAAAAGCTTGATAAAAAAAAAAGCAGTGTACTCACATTCCTTGTTGCGATCCATGGCGTGGTGTAAAGGAGAATCGTCGACTTCCGCTATCGGCGGTGAACGATCGCCCTCAGCCATTTCTGTCGGTACCGAAGATTCGTGGGTGTCTTCGGTTTTGTTTGCGAAGTTTCCAACTACACCATTCGGCGATGTACTCCTAACCTTTGGATTTTCGTTCGCGGGACTTTTGTCACAACGCTGATGCTGCTTCGGGGTTGTGACTTTCCTCCCCAATACGTTATCCGAAACGGTTCGATCTCTATTGAACGTAAATGTAACAAAAAAAAAAGATTTATAAATAAAGAATTCCGGGAAATAATATTTTCGAATCTTAATTCCCGAAAGTTTTCGTTTATCCAATATACTGATAATAATTTTTTTAATGAATCATCGAACGCGGATACAATTTTTACAGCTACCTTCCAAATCAAGCCATTTTTATTTCTTGGATAATTCCGCGTTTGGGTTTGCACTTGCTTGATCGTAATTATGGATTGATGTTCCTTTAATACAGGCGAAAGAATATGTTGGAACGATTAAATCGATAATATCGAAGGTACAATTAGGATGAAGGTCAGGACGGATTATCCGGAGTGCGTTATGAAGGGGGGCAAACGTATCCGCACTTGCCGGCATAACAATGTAATTTATTAAAGTATCGTCGGAACTTTGCCGACTAGTCGTTTAGAGCGAACTGGCGCGCGTCTCGTTACACATTATTTCTCGTCGGGAAAATTATTAGGTATAATGGTACAAGAATAACACTAAATTCCAACAGAAACATCGAAAAACGCCTGAACAGTCTGTATTCAGCCGATACTTCGATATATTAGTATTTTTTATTTTCCAATCTATTGCAACTCCACCGACTCTCGATACAATACCGACATCCTGTCTCTCTCTCTCTCCCTCTCTCTCTCTCTTTCCCAGTCGCTCTTTCCGTTCGCTCTCTCGATTGTGCCTCGCTATTTCAATTGCACTGAAAGGCGGTATTTCCGCCAAGGCCGACCACCAACCACGGCTCCGATATTTTCCAATTATTTTTTACGACAATCACCAACCTAATGGAATATTATGAATAATTTTTGTTTTCGCGAAGCTCAAACGCCAAGCTCTCGCGTAAAATTGAAGTGCCCGATTCATCTTAATTTCAATGTTCGTCGTTACAGCAAAGATTTTTTTTTCGTTTGCATCGTTCCTACCTGTCCTCTTTCGCGTCTCTCTTCTCTCTCCTGTCCCTCGAAGCGTCGTGCAACCGCTTGGCTTTCGACTTCGATTTCGTCTCGGACTTGACGCTCTTGGGTCGAGCTTGATGCTCTATGGGGACGCTAGAATCGTGTGACGCGACTGTTGAATCGTCGTCGGTTATCGACGAACGTATTGTCCTTGACGATGAGGAGCTTGACGACGACGTCGAGGCTCTGCTGTTCGTATAGTCCTGGGGGACACAATCCGAACCAAGGTCGTTAAGAGAAATCAACGATTGAGTCATTCGGGGCAACCGAGTGCAGCGTTTCTATATATATATTTAAAAAAAAATTTTTTTATTGCAAAACGAAAACAGAAAATCCCCAAATCAATTTTTCTGTCACTGCAAAGAGTGTAGTACTTAAGCCCGAATTCGAAATTAAGATGAATTTAATCTTGTTTGTATCAGGAATTTATTCGCTATCACGAATTCAATAAACTCATTTTTAATTATTCTTGAGCGAACCTTATTTTCCAAATAAACGCGAATGATTTTTTAGAATTTATTGCAATTTATTTATTAGTTGAATAAATCCTATCTAGCTTGACAACCTTTCAAATTGTAAAGTGCGCGCACTTGACCCGACTGAATCTACGTTTCCATAGCGAAGCTTTAAAAAATGATTAATTTGTAAATACGAGATAAAAATGCCTATCAGAGGCTTACTAACTTTAAACCATTCGGGATAAATGGCGCTTATGGTGTCCAGGAGGTCTTGATCCAGTTGAATCCTCCAGAACGGGGAGCCGCTGTCCAACCTGTGGCCAGACTCTGAAATCAGGCGAAAACAAAGATCTCGGCATCAGTAAGCTCGCTGATACACGAATGCCTTGACTCGATTAAACCGAAAGTTCAATCTTTAATTGAACTATCGATGAGTGTTAATTTCATTATTTTCGGCCCCATTTTTCTCAGCTCATTCATCCAGTGCTAATACATCATAATGCATAAAGAATGTTACAATTTTCCGGTTTGCTACTCGATCGATGTATTCGAAGAGTTCAAGAGTTGGCAACACGAGTGCATTTGATTTCGAAGATACGCGAGTTTCAAGATCATATAAGGTCTAATGGGGAGAGAATCGCGGTAGTACGAGTATCGGCGAACGCGAATGGAAGTGTACGACCGATAGCCCGGGGGAGGCGTATCAAAACCTCGGGGAATGCCGGACTGCAAATTTCTTTGATGGATTCCAAGGAATTCCCTGCCTAATTTAAACGTCGGTTAGAGCGTTCCGTTCGTTCTCTACGTTCGGGTTCCACTATGGAGAAAGGAAGAAAAGGGAGTTATACGCTGGTGGAGCAGACATGGCCGTTGGTTTTTGATGGGCACACACCGAGAGGTGGTACCGAGTCGTCGTACCACCTCGTACGGACACTTTCGACTCTCTCGCTATTTCTTTACCCGGTTCGCTTCGCAAACCTCTTCGGGGACATCGAGACATGATTAATACCACTGTCTCTTCCTCTCTCGCTTTCTTTCTGGCCAGTCCCCCCTGGCGAGGAGAAACGGAGGAACGAAGAATCGAGAAGAAAGCCACGGAGAGAACAAACTGGATTCGAACGGAGGGTGAACATGCCCGAGGTCTCCAAAGAAAGGAGAGGGCAGGCCGAAGAAGAGGACGAAGAAGCGAGGCGAGGAGAGAAAGAAAAGAGAGAGAGAAAGAGAGGCCGATGATGATGATGATGATGAAGAAGGAGAGAGGAATGGCTCGCAGTGGCTGGGAAGGGCAGGGGGAGTGGAGGAGGAGGAGGGAGACCTCGTTACGACGACATTCTACGAGCAGGCGAGACGCGTGCCTTGCCTTCGTGATCGAGAAATCGATGCGAGATAGACGACCTCGAAGTACGAGAGGGACGAGGCAAGAGAGCATATTGGATGTTGAAAGAAGACGAGTAGTCGGAAATAAAGGGGAGAAAAAGGAAAGAGCGATGAGCGGAAGAGGGGATGTTTTGGACGACACGAGAGGATCGCGAAGGGAGAGAAACGCCACCCCACGCCGAACAACTTCAGTACGAGGCAAACCTGTCCGATACCGTCAGGAACACGCGAGCCATCCTCGATCGAACGAGTGCGAGAGGTCGCGTGTACTTCGAGTGTGCCTATCCGTGTATTTCGACCTGCCCACCTCCACTGCCACCGTACTCTCACCCCGCGCATACTTCTTTCTTCCTCTTTACCCTCATGGATCTGTCAGGACATTCTACAAGCCAGAATTCTTCGGGAACGAATGCCGGCTCACCGTTCAAAGTTTATTAGACGTATATAGCCTGTATAACTTCGCGGAAGATGCATTGATCAATACTTTATACCTCGGAGTCAGCTTACCTCTGACTTACCGAACGATGATTAGCCAACGGGGTGAAGAAGATCGATAACGTATATAAATGGTCAATCGGTATATATACATAACCGTGATGATAGTTCCAATGTTACTCGGTCATATATATTCATTCCTCCCTTCTTCATGACCGTGAAGGCGTCTCCGCTACAGATCCTCTTAAATCACCTTTCGGCCAGACTCTCCCCTCTCCCGTCTAGATCGTCCTGACTCATGGTTGATGCCTTCACGCCGGAGTAAGAAGAGAACCAAACGGACCATCCTGAGATATATATTTCTCAACGAAGAGCGAGAGATCTCACGAGATCGATAAATTCCTGATTCAAAGATGCCTCCGAGAACGGACGCGCGCGCCTGAGCCCGTCAGTGTCAACGCGTGGCGAGGGAATTCCTTCGACACGACCAGCATCTGGAAGACACCTCCTCTAATAGAGAGCCAGATCTTTCCAACCGATTACCGCGAGGGTACACGATCGATTATCGATTGTGTGTAAACCTCGAACAGTCTCCGTATATCTTCTGCATCTACCTTTCCTCGTATAAACAGACACTCTTTTCGTTACTTAAAAAACTCAAAAAGTACGCTCTCGAAAAAAAACATCAAAAATCTCCCGAATTTATTCGCTGCTGGCTTCAATTGTGAAAAACGTAAACAAAATTCTGGATTTACGTTGTGCAAATCTTAAAATATTGAAAAAGCACGGTGCGAAATAAAAAAAAACATCATTCTTTTTTGCTCTTCATACTGAAAGACTAGCAAACTTTGGAAAAAATTCGGCACACCTTAAAAATAAATACTACTTTTTTTTTTATTAAATAATGAATGTGAATCTATATCTGAAATTTGTTAAAATCGATATATCGATCAATTATGGAAATTGGAAGAATTGTCGAAATAAAATGAAAAGTGGAAAAAGCGAAACAATTTTTTTTCCGATAATTTTTTTCCGGCACGATCTTGTGCCGGTGCAATAATAATGAGAATGATTTTTGAACCCTTATATATATATCCTACTAACAAAAAATTACTCTCGTATCAGAAGCTTCGCTTTATAATATCGATGAAGAATTTTTTGGTCATTGATGTTCGAACTTGGTCGGTGTTTTGCGGATTCGGCGTCAAGACGCCGCGTAGATATGCGATACAGATAAACGACAGATTATGTAGACTCGTCGTGTGTACACGTCAATAAATCAGGGGACCATTTCCAGATCGGCGATCGTACAATAGTGGCCGTTGTGTCCGAACTTCAATTGCGTATACGATGAGTAAAGAAATCGATGCGGGAATTGTCGCGAGGGGATGACGTGGAAGGAAGGTCGGATAAAAAAAAGGAGACCACCACGAAAACAATAACAAACGAAAAGAGTCCGGTTGGGTGAGAATACGGATCGGCGAGTCCTCAAGTATAATCCATCCCGAATACGAAATGCATTCCGAGAGTGACTACGAGGAGAATCCTCCGGTCTGACGGACAGCGCTCTGTAGCGTTACCACTCCCGTCGAGAAATTCGGATCGAATAAATCTCGTCCCTCTCACTTCGCGTTCCACTTGATCTTAGTCCTTTCTTCGATGGTTCGGAGGGCTCCACCGCGATTTTGTATAATACCACCGCTCGATATTATAATGACGGTCTTTAATACGATTCACGTGGTACGATGGAGAATAGGGACAAGGAAGTGCGGAGAAGAATTTCTTTCAATCTCATCAGTGATCAGCCGATTTTTTGCCTGCATTATCTCCCATCGTATTATGCACATCGATATTCGCTTCCGCGTTTGAGGAACGATGAAATCGACCAGGATATACCGAAATGTACCGATTCACCTTTATTTCTTTCTCTCGTGCCTCACACAGTGGCAAACGCGAAGAGCGTGTTGTACAGTGTTTCTGGAACCTGCACGAGCCTCCAGCTCGTGAGTCACTCATCAGCTCCGCAACCCAGCATTGGCATGGCCGTATAAAAGTTGGAAGGAAAGAGAAGGAGAGTACGAGAAAGAGAAATTGGAGGAGGGGGGAGGGAGGGAGAGAAGGATGAGAGGGCGAAAGCTGGCGCGAAAAACTGCGCCGCACTTCGGGAATGTCGTTGGCATGTCCAGGGTGCCTTCGTCCCCTTCGTCTCTTGGCCTCCGCGTATTGCCTGCGCGATCGACGACTTTGAGAATACGAGGCGGTTGTACCCATGGTTCGCGTGGTACCACCCTCCCTATCTTTCTCTTCGCTTTCTCTCTTTCATCTGGCTCTTTCCTTCTTCGTGATTCTTCCCAGTTTGTTGTTTTTTTTTATTCCGCCGTCGTCTTCGAGGAACCGCCGAATGAACAACCGTCCCGGGACTCTTCCTTGTTGTCCCCAGAGGATCACTTCTCGAGTTCCCCGCTGCAATTTTGCTTCCCCCTCATTTTGGCTTTCGGTCAATCTTGGATTACGGCGAAGTTCGAGGAATGCTATGTCACCGATTAACTAATTGCGTATGAAAGGAACAGGCATTAAGTACCGCGGGCGAAAGATCTTTGCGCATAAATGTACCCCACCTGGTTACGAATCCAATACTCGATCTACTTGATACCACTAAGTATTTATCAAATTGAGGAACAGTTCGAGAAACAGCAAAGGAATCGAGTACGTTTCAGCAGCGAGTGGAACGTATGAGAAAACTGAAGGGCTTTGGTTGGATCCAGATACTCGTCAACTTTATAAGGGACTTAATAGGGCAGTCGCACATGGGTCCTCTGTTGATGACCATGGTGGCAAATAATTTTTCCTATGAAAGTAGTTACTACAGATACTCGTTCTCTAAAAATGAGTTATTATAAAATAGTGGAAAAGGGCGAATGGCTTTTTTGAAAGATTTTCTAGTTCGACGTTTAGCAACGTAGTCTTTTCCGTTATGCTTTTGAGGAGCAAACGAAAAATCTGCACCGAAACTTGGCTTCGAGAAAGAGTTATCATAGGCACTGAATGGAGGGTGGTGCACCTTTGTTTCATCGAACATCCCACACGTTACATTGAACTCGTATGATTATAAATTGCGCTTACGAGGCCCGTATTCCCTCTTCGGTGTATTCCCCAGTCTCCGGTATGGAAGAAAGGTGGAACGAGAGAGTGGTTAAGAGAGGAGCAAGGGAGGCTGTATCCGAGTGAATACGTGTGGGCATCACCACGCGTGACCAGTTGCTGCCGGGGTCCTTGGGCCCACCGACACCCACACGTGACGCGCGCCACGATATAAACTCGGTGCGTACAACCACGTCCCCACACTAAGAAACGAACAGCCACATACGCCCATACGAATGCGCCCATGCCGGCAAAAGACACGTATACAGTGTAGGCAAAGGGGTCTCTTGCGCAGGTACACAGGAGGAGTGTACGCACCTGGAAAACGTAACAGAGGATCGTCGGTAAAGGAAGACAGAGAATGGACAGCGAGTGGGGTCCAACGAGATATATGCGGCTCGTTTATATACACTAGAGAAGAGGCTCAGACTCGGGGTCTCCGGGCCACTTAACCTCTAACCCCGAGCTCCGTATATCTCTTGGGGAGTTGGCTCCGATGAATTCAATACTCGGTTGTTCCTTTCGATGCTTAAACGTACCCGAAGATCCTGATGGTGACCGGATGTGCTGGAGCTTCGATGGATACTGGTCAACCTCGGTGTGATCCATCATAGTCACAGATATCGTCGATGCGAAAACTCATGTAAAAGAGCAATTCCGAGATATAATAAGGAAGAGTTGAGGGGACCTTGTAGCTGTCATCGGGTCGTCAAGCTCCGTTGCAACAGGCATTTGTTTCGATGACCATGGTACATTTGGACGTCGCAATCATTGGCGATCCCCTCTTCCCCCGCATCAGCACCCAGCGCTCCCGCCAATTTTTTGGCCTCTCTTCCGAGGACTGTACGCCTCTCTGTCAGACGACTTCCTCAATAAACTCGGCCGTGAATTATGTGAAAGAGAGGACTGGCCGTAACGCTCCCTCGGGGTTCAAGTTCTCTTCGGGTCTGTGGGCGGACCTGAAGTTTCGTAGATTCTCGTGAGGCGTTATTAGGGGTCGCCCGGTCTCACTTCGTCATTCTTTCGTAAGTGTCTCTGAATAAACAGGACGGGTCAGAGGTTCGAGGGGGTTGGCCCATAGGCGCCTATGATGACAAGGCCCACATCGATTTCCATGTCGCATCTTGTTTATTTTATATATGTATACATAACCAACCGAATGAAGAGTACTTCAAACGTAACGAATTTTTTTCGTGTACATACATCGAGCAGTGGCCCCACGTAACACGGTGAAAGTATACGTACGCGAACGATTATATACTGCCCGCGAAAAACCTGCTTGGCCAGTCGAGCAGTCCGGTATACACTTACATATGAAATTCCTTCTCTTCTTTTACCCTCCCGACCAGACAGTCCCGAATATGTATCTCGAGAGTAAAAAGAAAGAGAACGATCGCGAATACCGTTCAATTGTCGTTCGCCATCATCAGCTATTTCGCGAATAATGCCTCCGCGAATGCCTTTGCTAATTCGATGATCGAAAAAAGAAAAATTCATCAGAAACCATCGTTTCAACTTGGAAACAGAAAATGTCGAGGTCAGATGTGCTTAGAGTCGTTGGACGCGACAGGGCGCGATCCAACGAGGTCCTGTCCCAGGATTATATTACGTAAACGTCACCCCTCCGCAGCCTACACGAAACGTCAGCTCGTAGTTATAGAAATGACATCATCATCAACCACACGCAGGTTTCGCTCGGTTATGGGCTCACGAGCGCCCGCGTTCTTTCCGAACCCCGCAATCTGGGCGCCTTGTAGCGTAATCGCTACGCCAGCGCGAAGGCGTACCAGCTGCCTCGTGCCTTCTTCACGTTCATTCGCTTCACGACCAGCAACCGATTTCTTCTACCTTTCTTGCGGGTTTCAAATACGCTTTTTCACCTCGTCCAAAATCTAAAACTGTTTAGGAGAAAGCATTTTAAAAAATATACTTCGTGATGTAAACCGGGATACTTTATTACTGAGAAGTAAATCAGGTTCTTCCATTATTAATAATCGCTAGCCGTCTCGGGTTGTTATTAACTAAATTGGCATTTCCAGATTGACATTCCAGATAACAGCACGTTCTATTAAAACAGAGCAATCTGAAAACAGTCCCAGAAATACACTTTCACCAGATGTTTTAGGGTTCTCTGAATAACTTGATTGATGTAGATGGACCAAGTCTGATCGATGGTCGAATATGCCCAAAAAGAACCTTCGACCAAACTTTTTTTCTCGACTTAAAGCTTTTTCGGTCCATAGATCGCAATGACCACGATCACTATTTTCCAAAGGTTATGGGATAAAAAGCCGGAGCTACGGAAATAACTTCTCCACCATTTGACTAAATAATAAAACTTTTTTCTGTAGTTTTATTGATACGACTAACTTCGAGGATAGTTCTTTTTGGACTACGAGAATATCTTCGTCGTTCAAAGAACCGTCTCGAATGTCATTGTCCCTCATGCAACGAAAGGCCAATGAAGAAAAAGAAGGATCGGGAAAGAACGATCAGAAGTTCGACGTTACGGAGGTCACCCGGTGAAGACGCAAACTCAGAACGAAACGGGAGGAAGAAAAGGAGAGAGTGAGTCGCGCGCCAGGTTTACGCGTGGGTCGCGTGTCCAGCAACGAGCACCAGGTTGCAACTCAGTAATGGTAGCGTGTATGTGTATGTGTGTTTAGTCTTGGCAGTATCCGTTCTCATTTTACCACGGTCTATTATACGTATCTGCATCTCTTCATCTTTCTCATCCGCGTTTCGCTCTCATTTCGTTATTCGCTTTCCCTCGCTCCCGCGGTGTGCTATCGAGACTGGTGAAGCGTGAGATGACGTAGGACTATGCAACGACTTGCTAATCGACTGCTACCGGTGTATTACCTACTATAAACCTCTCCCTCCCCGCATCATCTGATCGTTTAATAGAAAATCCGTTTCTCTCGTGCCGCCTTCTCGCTCTGATGCGCTGTGCATGATGTTGCAAAAGATACACGTTTTATAGCGGTTCAACCTATTGTAGATTATCTTCGTGTTTACACGGCTATCATTGCGAATTATTGAAAAAAAAATTGGCGAACCAAGTGCCCCGAGAAGCTCCGCCGCTTTAACTGCCAATGGTAATATCATTTTAGATTTATTATCTTTAATAGCTTGCCCTCTTTACGAAAGCTTTGTATCCGTTAATGATTAAATAGATAGCCTGGAAGACAGCCGATGTACCTTTTCCTAGATAACCTCCAAATTGGATAGTTTTCAATGTATAATTTATCAATTAGCGATCAGCATTCATTCATGACTGAAAATAATTACAGGAAGAATGATGACCTATCTTTACGTTGTGTCTTAATGGTTTTGTTTCTCCTTTGTCGTGTAACGAAATTTAAATAAACAAGGATCAAAGAAATCCGATTTCCATACGTCACGAGCTCTCAAAAGTTATTCACTGAGTAAATTTGCTTTTTCCTTCTCACCTCATAGTTTACCGATGCACCAGGTGTGACGTCAGGTACGGAGGCGTGAGAGTCGCTGTAACGCGTGCGGGAGCGTGTCCGCTGTTGCTTCACGGGATATCCCACGCGGTACCCGGATCGACAATCGATATGTAATCTTTGAGGAAAAGTGGGCTGTGTAGTGTTTTTCGTTCGGTCGCGAAGAATGCAGACTGAGATATATTTCAACGTTGAACGTATGTTCCTAACTCCATCCAAATGGTTTCTTCGAACTATTCCGTTGAGATATAAAAATACTTTCACGGAGGAACGTCGTAGCGGAGAATTGTTTTTGAGTATTTCATTCCGGTATAATCGAAAGTAAGAGGGGGTCGGGGTGTGTTGTTACGATATAGGAATCTTCGTTCTAGTCATGTGTCATTACGTTCTGTCGAGCTGCAAACGATGCTGGAATCGAGAAATACATCGAGGAAGAGCGTTGAGCAAAAAATAAATGCGATCGTTTCCTAACGACACTGGATTCATTCGTGTGGCTCATCATCTCTTCTCTCCCGATTCCAGCATCTCACCGGAGCCCTAAAATTTTACGATCCGTTCTTCGCCATCTTCATCGCAGAACGAACGGATCAACCGCGACGTAAGAAAAGACTCTCTTTTCTGTTGAGATCGAAAGGGAACAGGGATAATGGATATTGACGCATTTGAGAGCATCCGATCTCTCGGAAGCCTCCAGAACTCGAGCGTTCGGAGTCAAATTGCTAATTTTATAGTGTCCTTTCGTCGGTAAAAGTGGTGGAAAGGAACGTCGAATTTTCGGTGAACAGAGTTACGGAGTAAGAGGGTGGACGACGGGGAAAGAAAAAGTCGTAGTGACGATAAGAAAAGGCTAATTAATAATTCCACCATGCGAAACGTTTCGCCGTAAAAATGTAAGCCGATCGTGAATTTTCGTTCGTTTCGGGACACCTTCCGCGAAGCCATCAAAACCTCAATCGTTTCTCTTCATATTTCGACGTCACGGGTGACGATTTCGTAGCTAAAGAAGATCGATGGAAGAAGTAATGTCTGTTGGCGGTTCTTTTTGTCAGAAGAAATTGCGAGACTCCTCCGAAGAAAGAGAAGATCGATTGACCTTTGAGTTTTTAGAAAATCCACCGTCGATTGTTCGTGATCCAAATTGTGCATCAAATTTATGAATTTTAGGTGTAGCGGAAAGCCCTGTAGCAATCCCTCTGAGGATTGCTACAACAAGAGCATTTTGGGCTTATTTGAGGCTTTCATTAGCCCTTCGCTCGTCTGGAACGCCTCCAATACACCCTTGAACCCCGTTATTCATATGAGAGGTGCCTTGGCAATTTTCCCAGGCGGATAAGACCAACTCGTTCAGTTCGGCTGGACAGGAGAGTCAAGACCTTTGGACAAAAATTCCTCATCAGTGTGGGGTATCGTATCGCGTCTCGACAATTCAGAAATTCAGGCAAAATTTCGCCAAGACATTTACGAAGACAAGATCGACAAGTTTATGAATCGCAACGACGATTACGAGGAAAGGAAACCGAGAGATCGTAATGTTTTTTTTTCTTCTTTCTTTTTCGCTTCTCTGTTGAAACCGGTAAAGGCAGACTGGTGTATCCTTAATGAATTGCATAATTTATTCAAGCGTCTGGATTACGAAGGATCGTTTGCGCGATCCTGTTGGCGAATGACGGAAGACGCTTAAAAACAGACAAAAGTGGGACACGCATAGTCCGTGTAATACTCGATCTTGGCTGGCGCCAAATTCACGGAGACTCGGTTGACGCGGCTCGGAGGAACTCTCGAAGCGTGTCTGGGCGAGAGGCACGCGTCTTTCGTTCACCCACGCGTGAGTCTCTCTCACAGCGGGCGAGAGGAAAAAAAAAAAGAGACGAACGACGATATGAACGTAAAGTTGTGTACGTCGAAGCGCCGGTGAGAAACGAGCCCCGGATGAGGGTGCGAGAGAGAATAACGATGAATTTCATGCACACACGCAAAGAGAAATCTTCCTCGTCCCCTCCCAGCTGTATAATGCCACGGCGTCGCCGACGTCGCTGCGGGCTGCGGGGTCCTTCATTAGCATCGATCCCGGCGTGGGAGATTGTTTATCTCGTCTGAGCGTGGCAAGTCGTGCCGTCAGCCGCAATATTTCTTTTTCTCTTTTCACCCAAGGTCCGCTCCTCGTACCGAAAGTTAACGCGCCCCTCGCGGCTCCAGATAAAGAACGCAACGGTTCATATTTGACGACGCAATGTCACCGTAGAGATAACGCCAATGGCTTTTTTCTCCCCAGTTTGTTTCTCCTTTGGATATTCCAGCAAGGATTGTTCGCCATCTGGTTCCCATAGGAGTAACGGCAATGGGTTTCTTGGCCCGGTTTGTTTCGCTTTTATATTCCGGCGAGAATCGCCATGGGAATATCATTATGAGAATAATGGATATGACCCATATGACTGTTTTTTGGGAAATTTTAGTAAGAATTAATCGCTATAGGAAAGCCATTATTGGGTATAACGGCTACGGCTTTTTTGGCCCAAATAGTTTTTTATATACGTAGACCATCACAGTCCATCTATCAAGTTGTACACCGGTTTGTGCAGTGCGATCTTGGCTTCTCAAAATCAGAATCAAAGAAACCACGGATCTGAAAACTGCAACAGGATTCTAGTTCAACGACAAGAGGTATCCTTGTCCTCTTGATACGTTGACTCTGGCTGCTATGTATACGAGACACTAAACGAATCGATAAGACCCGGGTAGAACGAATCGCCGGTTTATCGAGGGGACTGGATTTTCGTTGCTGGCCTCTTATACATCGTTCTCTCTCCCTCTCTCTTTCCCTCTTGGTTATATACCGGCGCACTCTTTGGTGAGAGCCACGCGATCGGCACCGATCCTCTCTTGTCTCTGCGGCCTGGTCCTCTTTGGAAATTGCAACGGGGCCATCGGTGAGAAGCAATACCAGCAGCACATCCGAGAAGCAGTTAGGGCCTCCTCTCCCGATCGCTTGCAGTCGCGCCGGTTCGAGTTTCGAGCGAAAAGCGCAACGGCGATAAATCTCGATTCGTACGACGCATAATTAGCCACGCTATTGCCTTCTCTCTCTCTCTCTCTCTCTACCTCTTCGTTTCTTGAGCACAGTGGTCATTTTATCCACACTTTTTTTGCCTCCGATAAGTAAAGAACTAAAAAGGAAGAAAGGAACGCGGGGTCTTCTTTGCATACCTTAGAATTTGAACTCGCTGATTTGTGCCGGCGATTCCACGTCAGTTATTTTTTTGCTACCCGGTGGTATATTACTGTAACGCGGGAAATGGAATTAGACGGAGATGCAGAGGGACAAAACAGATTGAAACCACAGCGCGAACCGTAAACTTCGTTTCCAGTGGATATACTTGTACTCCGACGATGAAATCTATGTTCTACGTGGCAGCGGTGTGATTGAGGCAACGAGAGTTAAGGCGCGGCGCACGATCTTTCGCTGATGCGCCTGCAAAACGATCCACGGATTCCTATCCAACCGCCCCCTACCTCGCGAACTACCTATCTCCGGTTCATCGAAACGTGAGGGAGTAAGCTAGTTATCTCCTGTACGATTTTCCGCTGAGATAAAAGTACCTAGCCGAGCAATCGCAAGACCTAGACGCCAAGTTCACGGTGATGTATCTATGATTATTATCGATGTCATTATACCGTCATATCGACCAAATTGCAAACCGCCTAGCTTGCGTCTACGTGTATCAGAATTTCGACAGGGATTGAGTGTATCGTATGACGCAACCTCCGATCAAGGACTTCCCGATACGAAAGTCTTCAAGAATATGCAAAAGTGGAATAATGACATTTCTGTAGCTTCATTGATAAATTAGCCATTTGTAAGGTTCAAGATGTTAAGCCAAAGGACAACATTTCCAAACACCACATATATGGCGCCTCTGTTGTAATTTGGTCCTACCAGATTGACGTGTACCAAAAAAGGTACAGACAGACATTACGACGTGATATTTGATGATACAATAAGATGTGACTCATATAAAAATTCAAGAATAAACGACCCTTCGAATATTTATTTATCATTGGCTTTCACTCGTGAACAAAACAGATATTACGCGCGAAACCATAACCCAGTCATAAGCAAAAACCTTAGCTGGTTGATCAACCTCAAAGCTCCCGTTGTTTCCTCTAGAAAAAATGTTTCCAAGGTACAAAGTTGAGGAAAGATCGTTTCGGATCTTTCTCGCACGTATCGGTTCACCAAAATCGATGAAGTACTCATCCCAATAGGATTTCATCATCGGTACAAGACTATTTAGATTGCGCCGCTGGCGCGATGTCTGGAGTAGAAAAAAAAGAGCTCCGATCGAGAGATCGAGATACCGTGAACGGTGAGAATGAGCGGTGAGAGACGTTTACAGCGCAGCGAGTCTCCTTGTTTCGCCGATGAGAAAAGATAGGCTTTCGGAATCGCGTTGCCGGGGTCGACTCGAAGCGAAGCCTCGGAAGATAAACCGGCGCACCACGTGTCATCATTTTCTCAGCGGAGGCTTCGAACCGCTTCAACATTGCACTCAACTGCGACCCACTGATTGAGCTGTCACGGTGCGTAGATTATGTTTGTCATAAACCATCAGAGCGTTCGAGCGTTGTTTCATATCGGCACAGGGATTGTGGCTCTTTGGCTGTTGCTTTACCGCATGATATACACGAAAGGAAACGAAGATACTTTTTGCCCGCGCGCATTCTAATTTCAACGCGGTACGATGGGAATCCCGTTTCAACTAGGTAAAGGTGAATCCACACGAACGCAAAACCACATATCTGATGTCCCATCGTATTGCGTGATACGTCAACGATCAAAATGTCGATTACTGTGGCAACGACGCTGTGAACGAAGCTGCGCGATATGGTATTTTCAGTGATGCAACCAAAGATTCTTTGCGCCATTCCGCGAGCTCGGATTGTGCGGTGACATATCTTAGCGAAAAAAAAAAGATTTACGGTTGTCGAATGAACCAGTGGATCTAATCGTTCTTCACGAATCGAGATATCATTTTGCCTCGTGCACATTCATAGAAAATGGGTCCTAGAACAGAGGGATCAAGGTTCATCGTGCGGTTCTCCTCTGGATGACCTTTCGTTGGCTTGAACAAAGAAAAACCTAGCCTGCCTTAAAATTTATATTAAATCTAGAATCCTACACATGAGTACTGAAAACATTACGTTTTTAGTGATAATTATTAATTCCATTGTTCCTGCTTTGTGATAACGGATTTTTTATGGTGAAAAATTTATATTTATCTTTGTGTCAGATATCACGTTTCGTTCTTCAGTCGTTTGGCGTTCGAATGGAATAAAAGGACGTTTTGGAAGGAAGGAGTGCGCGTAACTTCTATATGCGCTTTTTACAGATAGTGTACAATCCTAAGATTAGCAACAACTGAACGTGTTCTATAGTAAAGTGGAATTACAAAGATCCCTTGGAATTGCATGCACGAAAGTGATGCTTTCGACCAAAGCTAAGTTCTTTTCAATCAGCCCTCCCAGAAATCTTCAATTCGTTGGAAAATGCTTCAACTTCCGGTTCACCCTTACGAATACAACAAGATGGAAAGTGAAGGTTGATTCAACGAGTTGTGATCGACGGGCGGACCAAGACGTCTGGATACGAATACATTAAGGCGTTCAATACATCGAGGTTTCTACAATACACGAATAATAACACGACGGAGAATACTAAGTACGCAATATATCAAAAGCCAAACCGGACATAATTTTTCATCGGCCTCGCGGATAGGTTATATCCGTGGCTCGATCGCTCGGTAATGACTAACTGGTGTACAAGAGAGTTTCTGCCGGTGGTCGGTGATGCCGTTCCTGTTGGGTTCGAAGGAGCTTTTCTTTTCTCTCTCGCGCGTAGAAATCTCGTTGATTATGCGAACGCGCGGTCGACATTCCACCGACGATTCGAGCTCTCATAAATCCTCCCGAGCCGGCAAAGCGGACGCCCGAGCAGAGGCAACTCGTGCGGATACTTCGCGGCAAACGGAAACGCGATATAACCGGGCGAGATGAGATTTGTGCTCGCATCTCGATTGCAAGACTCCTCGAACTCGCCCACGGTTTAGTTACTTTCCAAATGATAAAACTTCGACACGCTCTTCTGTATCCCGCACACACGAACGCACAACGCGAATCTAGAACGGATAGGCTTTCAATCGAAGATTGCCAGACAAAAAAATTCATATCTCAGTTTGTATCTTTAAAACGGAAATGCATTTTTCTTCGTAAATATTCGAAACCAAAATATTGATTTTTCCGTTTCGAATCAATCGGGTGGTTAAAATAAATTATTTATAACATTTTTGTATTGTTTATATTGTTTAGTAAAATTCGATACACTTTTTTGTTAACTTTCAAACAAATAAATGCTCGAACGATTTTATCAACATAATTACTCTTCGAAGTTAATTTCTAATTGCAATTGTTAATTATTAATTATAATAATCTGTTTCTGTTCATCAATCTGTTTCTTAATTACTTCTAAATAATTCTAATAATTAATTATCTAAGTAAACCTAATAATTAAGTTTCCGTTTATCAATCTGTTTCTTCATCCCTCTTCTAAATCAATTGCAGCGATAACCTTGATCTTCGACTCGTTACACTACCTTGAATTTTTATCAGCATCGTTTTTTTTTTTGAAAAAATATGAACAAATATGATCAAATATGAACATCTTTGTATCCTTATCGAATCGAGATGTAAACTTATCAAATTTAAGCTCACAATGACGCACTCAAAATTCTAAAAAAATATTTGGCCAGTTATCATAAAGTACGCGGTTGTACATTTTGTGTTTCACTCTCACGTTGCTCCTAATTAAACCATCCACCTGAATTTTCTCTCTTTCTCTATACCGGCCTTTCTCTCTTGCATTTATTTTCATGCGTTCTGTCTCGTACGAGTCTCGGTTTCGAGAGATGAGAATTCAGGAGGAGCGTCTCTTTAATCACGAAGCGAGTTGAAGATCTGGTGAATATGAGACAGGTCGAGCCTCAGGCATGTGCATTTTCGGTTGGCTCGATGAGTAGAAGATCTCTCTTTCTCATTAAACATTTCATTTTTACATCTCCCCCCGGCTTATTCAGCGATTCTCTCACTCGCTCTTATTAATTCTACTTCCTTTCTGCGAGTGTGGCACGCTCCGGCTGAACATTGGGAATTAAGGTGGCAGGGGAAACTTTTGCCAGAAGCTCGATGATCCGCCGTATACGTCAATTAGCGAAACGATGCAATTTTATGATTCATTTTATTATCTACTCCCCCCTCCCCTCCTCCCGGTTCAGCGAATTTGTACGAGATATCTCATTTTTAAATTGTTCGAGTTAAATTGCGAGCATCGCCAGGTTTTAGGTTTTTCTTTTCTTCTTTCGAACTCTCGTCTTTCACTTCATCACGTTTCCTTTCCTCATGGCAGAAAAATCCCTTCGATTCTTCGTTTCTCCTTCTCCTTTCCCCCTGCCCCCTCTCTTTCTCTCTCTCGTATCATTGAGAGCGCGTCCAAAGTTTCGCGAATGCGTCACGTCGCAAACGTGATCGGCACAAACGAGGAGGAGATGTTCCTGTCCGACAGAGTCCTACTCCGTGAGATGTGCACATGCACACGCGCGTTTTGTATCTCCGATCTTGGCTGATCCTCCTGCCTTCGCATTTTGCCCCATCGTTTTCTCTCGTTTCGCGTATTCCTCATTCTGCTGCTCATTATCTTTCTTTCTTTCTCTACCTCCCTCCCTCTCCCTCCCTCTCGCCCTTTTCTCTCTCGTTCTCTTTCCCCCTCTCCTCTCTTTCTCTCTCGTGAAAACGAATGAAAAAAAGGGTGGGGAAGAAGAACACAGGAGGAACAAAACGTTTCGCGGGCCGCGAACTTCGACGACGACGTCGCGCGATTTCTCGCGTGCCCGCGCCGCGCCGAGATCCCCGTCGATTAATTTCGCCGCTCTGGGGACCGCTATAAAAGCCAACTCCGAGGCACGTAGAGGAAGAGAGAGAGAAATAAAAAAAGATAGAGAGAGAGAGCAAGCAAAAGCGACAGAAAACGTTCTCGGGTGAGAGATAAGACGATTCGTGCTGAGATTATGCCGTATAACAGCACAGAAGCGAGACCAGCGTATACGTATCGCCATACGAATATATGTAGAGCACTATCTTGCAACCAGTCCGCGACGACGCGAGAGCGCGCTCGAATAAATTCTCAGCTCGTCGAGTTACCGTCAGTGTTAACAAGACGGTTTTAACGATAAATATGACGACGATTAATGAGCTCTACTTCTATTACGCTGTATCTTCATATATACATCTATGGAATGACGTGTGTCTTTACGCGATCTTGTGTTATATATATATATATATTTAAATCGACAATTTTTTATGTCCTTCACTTGATAGAGGCAGTGAGGTGAAATAAGAGGCCTGGTAAAGTACGAGCACTTTTTAATAATGTTTAAAGATCCTCGTTGCTATTTCCCATGCTTGCCTTTGAAGTTTTTAATTCGCCAACAGATAAACGTACAACGATGCTTGATATACTTTATATTTTAGAGAATTTAGCGCTCTGTAAAAAAGATCTCTTATCGTTTCATGATAAATCTATTATTCCGGAAGTTATTCAAGATCAAAGTTCATCAAAAAAACATGCGCAAAAGATTTAATAAACCAATCGATTGATAGTAATTACTATGATTGTACAATTTATTAAGAGATCAAGCACAGAGTGGAGTGCAAAATCCTAGAAGGGAAAATAGTTATCGATGATTGAATGAAAAAACTTTCTTTGCCCAAAAATCCAAAAGTGTTGGATTTTTAATATTTTTTTTCTAGGTCCTTTACGATGTAATTTGATCCCCTGAACACAAATATACCATTAATTTCCCCAAAAACCCAGAATTTCTATTAAAAAATCGTAAAAAACACCTTAAAACGCGTTTTTCTTTGCTTCGTTCCATGCTTTTCACAAAAATTCTATGATATTCGTAATCAGCATGAAATTTCCGATTAAATAGACCCTTTTAAGAGTTCAAGAATGGAAAACAAAGGGGAAAAGACGTCGGAACAATAGTCTACAGAAGGTTTTTCGCATTTTCCTAGTCTACTTTTCCACTTTCGGGAAAAACTCGGGCATATTCGTAATCAGCGGAAAATTTCCGATCAAATACACCCTTTTAAGAGGCTAAAAACGGAAAAAAAATTTTTTCGACCTCCCAGGCCCCTTTTGCCGGAATCTCAAAAATCACGATATTTCAAAAGGACGTGGAGTGAGCTTTTCGTAGGCGATCGGGATACATTTGGGGGGTTTGGAAAAGGTTTTTGCCTAACTTAAATAATGGCGTTGGATTCGTATCGATATCTCTCATAGTTTTCCCGGAAAGACCCGTTGAAAAATCGCTAAAAAAAACGCAAAGGGGTATGTATGGAAAAATTTGCAAAAATCGATGGTCCACCTTTGAAATTCTGCCAAAAATCGAAAAATCAT